>BQNB010177602.1:0-12951 GCA_026074375.1 Tanacetum coccineum
GAATTAAGTCTATGATGTACTCTTATAGAGGTTTTATATTTTAAGGTTTAAACCACATTAAGTGATGTGCTAGATAATGCACTGTAATGTACTTTGTAATTTAAATATTGTTTATATTCTACTGCATTATAGTTTATATTCTGCTGCATTCTAGTGTACATCTTACTGCATTACATTACAAAGGATACCACAATGACTTATGTAAATGATGTATAGTAAATGATGTAATGAGTTTCTAACATTCTTATCATTCATTTTACAGGTTCGTCTAAGTTTGTTTTCATGAGAAAAAAAAGTTTATGACTGTTATTTTTATGCTTAATGCAGTTATTTATAAACTATAATGCAGTAGATGTAGTGCATCACACACTTATATTCTACTGCATTAGCTGTAATGCAGTATTCTATAGCTGGTGTTCTTAAGAATGTTTTAAGTTAACATCCTACTCCATTATAGTTTACATCCTACTGCATTATAGCTTATATTCTACTGCATTTTAGATATAAATATCTTACTGCTTTATAGTTTATAAGTTTAGTGCATTACAGTAGAGTATATACTGCATTTCTAATACTTTTTTGTTTTTAGGTTGAGTTTTGCAAGTCTGAGGTGAAGCTTCATTGTAGCTATAATCGTTATGAGGCTTATGGGCTTTTATGTCGTCACACATTTTATATTTTAAGGATGAATAATGTGAAGGAGTTTCCAGAAAACTACTTACATAAACGGTGGTTAAAGAATGTGAAGCCTTCAAGTTTTGGTCGTCGTAGAATCACTGGTGCATCAGATGTAGTACAGAGTGAAGTATTAGAGCTTTATCAGATTTTTGAATCTACTATTGATCGTTTGGTACATGACTTGGACAAGTTGCATATATACAATGACTAGATGAAAGAGTTGCTAAATCAAGTAGAAATTGATGTACCAACGGTTCCGAAAGTCATTTGATTTGTTTATATACTTTACTAGAGTTTCTGTGTGTTTCTTTAATGCTTAATGCTTAATGCAGTAGGTTTTGTACTGTCATGCAATAGGTTTTGTACTGTCATGCAGTAGATTATGTATTGTCATGCAGTAGCTTTTGTAGTATCATGTTGAATGATTTTCTTTTAAATATTTGCAGGTTGATTTATGTAAATCTGCAATGGAAGTTAAATGTAGCTGTAAGCACTACGAGGCATATGATCTTCTTTGCCAGCACATCTTTTATGTATTAAATTAACATTGTGATGTAGTAAATTAACATTGTGATGTAGTAAGTTAACATAGTGATGCAGTAAAATTGTATTATGATTCAACATTATGATAAGACTGTGATGCAGTAATATGATAACATTCTGATGCAGTAGAAAAATATTGTCATGCAACATAATTTTAAAAAAATATATATAACATTCTGATGCAGTAAATTACATCATTGTGATGCACTTGATATATAAATTATGACGCACCAGTTGCATACACTATGATGCACCAGTTGTGTACACTATGATGCACTAGTATTTTCAATACAACACAATTTATAATTTAGTACATCTATGTTCATTCACATATCAACAATAATCAAAAGTAATTAATATTAAACAAACAATATCACCATTAACATGTACAATACATAGTACTAAACATTTAGTAATCCAAAGTATTACATCCAATAGATTTCAAACATTGTTTTTCAACGATCCACAAGTATCATATAAGAATCCTTGTTACGCGTTCAATAATATTTTGTACCATTTCGTCTTTCAATTTGAGTGTACATCTGGTATTAGAGGATTCAAATACTGTTTGCAGCTTGTTATATACCTTTGCGCCTGCCAAGACTTCTGTCTTTTTGTTATTCATACTTGTAAGAATCATCTTTGCCGTGTACTTTGCTCACAACAGATCGAATTTTCCTTTTTGACCCGCGCCTTCTTTCTTTAAATCTTCCTCAAAAATACCACGATGCTAGTAAGTTTCCATATGCCTTAAAAATGCCACGATCCTTGTTGTAAACATCTCATTCCATCTTGGGTGTTTATTCCTAATCAAGTAGTCAACATACATGTTTATTTGTGATCATTTATAATAGAGTATTAAATTAATATATTGTTTTCATTGTGATGCACTAATTATAACACTATGATGCAGTGAAAAAACATCAATTAATCATCAATCAACTATAACTTACTAGATCAACTGCATATTCTCAATATCTTAGTCTGCTATTTTAGTCTTCATTTCTACCTGTAACATGATCAAACAAAATGTATTATAAAACATCTATTGCATCACTTCTTCACATCAACTACGTCACAGTTCAAAATTAAGTGCATCAAATTATAAACCAAACATACAAAGACATTTTCACACATAACGCAACCTACACTTAGCCTAATTCATCCTTATACAGGACAATGGTGCACATACCGCATCACAGTTAAAAACTAATTGCATCGTTCATATAACCAACCAAGCAAACACATTTCGATGTATAATGTCACCTACACGCAATCTAATTCATTCCTAGAAGCGACAACTGAGTACCTACTACATCAAAATTTAAAATCAAGTGCATCATAGATACAACCAAGTAGACACACATTTTCGCACATAATAAAACATACGAGTACCCTAATTCGGACATTTACGTGACAATAAAGCATCTACTACATCACAGTTTAAAACCAAGTGCATCGATTATGAACATACACATACATACACTCTTCAACATATTTGATAGCCTACTACATCATACTCGGAACAACCAACTTAATTGATAAAAAAAACAAGAATTTAGTAAACCAAAACTTACATTAGAAACCTACTGCATTACAGGCATTATTATACCACATGACAGATAAGAGCATACAAACACAATCGATTTCTGAAAAAATGACAAGCTACATTTTACACTAAATCACTTCTATGAACAACTAAGGGAAGCTAATTCATTACAGGCATTACTTTACCACAACACAGAGTATTACTCTTCTACGATTTTAGACTAAAATAATATTCTATTAACAATTTTAGAACCTACTACTTCATTACTATAATAATCACATAAATTATAAACCTACTGCATACAAGTCATATTATACCACATCACAGACGAAACCTATTGCATTACAGTCATTATTATACCACATCACAGACGAAATAATCTCTATGAACTACCTTATAAACCTACTGCATTACAGTCATTATTATACCACATCACAGACGAACTTATCTATATAAAAACGTCAAGCCATAATTTAGACTAAATCACCTCTATGAACAACCGAAGAAACCTACTGCATTAAAGGCATTACTCTACCATATGACAGACATGTGCATACAAACACAACTGATTTCGAAAAAAAATGTCAAGCCACATTTTAGACTAAATCATCTCAATGAACAACATTAGAAACCTACTGCATTACAGGCATTATTATACCACATGACAGACAAGAGCATACAAACACAATCGATTTCTAAAAAACAGCAAGCCACATTTTAGACTAAATCACTTCTATGAACAACCGAAGAAACCTACTGCATTACATGCATTACTCTACCACATAACTTGGATTACTCTACCACATTTTAGACTAAAATAATCTATATGAACAACCTTAGAAACCTACTGCATCATTACTATAATATCACATAAACTTATAAACCTACTGCATTACAGTCATTATTATACCACATCACAGACGAAATAATCTCTATGAACAACCTTATAAACCTGCTACATTACAATCATTATTATACCACATCACAGACGAAATTATCTATATAAAAACGTCAAGCCATAATTTAGACTAAATCACCTCTATGAACAACCGAAGAAACCTACTGCATTAATAACATTACTCTACCACATGACAAACAAGAGCATACAAACACAATCAATTTCCAAAAAAAACGACAAGCCAAAATTTAGACAAAATTATCTATATGAAAAACGTTAGAAACCTATTGCATTACAGGCATTAGTCAACCACATCACAGACAAGAGCATACAAACACAATCGATTTAGGAAAAAACGGCAAGCCACATTTTAGACTAAATCATTTTTATGAACAACCAAAGAAACCTACTGCATTACATGCATTACTCTACCACATTACAGGGATTACTCTACCACATTTTAGACTAAAATAATCTCTATGAACAACCTTAGAAACCTACTGCTTCATTACTATAATATCATATAAACTTACTATAAGCCTAACTAAACCGTATACGCTGCAATTGAGCAGCTACTACATCACACTCCAAAACCAGGTGCATCATTTATACAATAGAGCGTACAAACACATTTTTGCACATTGTGATGCAGTAGAACACATTATGATGCAGTAGTATTATAAGCATTTTTGATGCAACTGTATGATAACACAGTGATGCAGTAGAATAACACGGTGATGCAATAGAATAACATTTTGATACACGGAAACTCAAAACCTACTGCATCACAATTCATATTCAAGTGCATCACACAAACAACCAAACATACAAAACATTTACGCACATAACACAACCTACGCATAACGTAATTCATCCTTATGCACAAAAACTAAACACCTACTACAATCACAAAGTTCAAAATCAACTGCATCGCAACAAATAACCCAAACATACAATCAACACATAACTATACATCACAATTAAAATAAAAACCTACTGCATCATAATATGATATACAACTACATCAGTATTCAAAACAACCGCATCACAGTTATAAATTCTAGTTGAGACATTTTATCAAACACCTTGTATGCAACTTTCTAAAAAATGTTTTGTATAATTTTGATTGCTACATTTTATTCCCAGATCTAGATATAAACTATGTAATGTATGGAATCCAACCCTTATTATAACATAGTTATATCATAACAACATAAAAATTATGCGGTTGAGACAACTTTATTATTCAAAAATATACTTACATGTGGTTTACATCTGTAGGTTCGTACGTCACATCGTTAATAAAGCAATAACTTTTTGATTATAGGATTCAAAATCTAACAAATCGATGCAGTTCGTTGTTCGTTGATGGTGAATAAATTAGTAGGTTTGTTTGTTGATGATGAATAAATCAGTAGGTTGTCCGTTGATGATGAATAAATCAATAGGTTGTTCGATTAGAGAGAATGATGATTAAGATGTGTGTGAAACTTTAGAAAGGGAATGTGTGAATTCTAGAGAGAGAATATGTTATTGTAGAATGGCAGGAATGGAATGAATGGTTTAGATGTTTTTGTATTTGTTTTGAAATTGCCCCTGAAGTTTGCATTATTTACAAAAAAACCACCGCCCAATTTGATATGGCCAGATCTGGTCAAATCTGATCCAAGGACTGAGATCTCTTCCTACACTTTTTATTATAACAACCCCCCCCCCTTGTTTTTTTTTTTTGTAATTATAACCATACCCTGTAGTAGTATATATATATATATATATATTACTATAATATATAATAAATAAATATATCTTATTGATATATATATATATAATAAATATATATATATATAGATATATAGGGTCGGGAACTTTTTCTTTCAGAACTCATTCTTAGTGGCGAGAACTGACAGAACCACCAAAAACATACATGCACGCCTTTTAAACATAAAAAAAAAACATGAAAATCTTCATAAATAATCGTAAGAATCCCACCTATGTTCTTCAAATCATCATGAACTCTCCTCTCCTTTCACTAAAACCGTACACACGACCGCAATTATTGGTTGTATCACAAACGCCCTTATAAGACAAAACATGCACACTTCAAAGAAAAAGTTTGTACATCTAAATTTTTTACAAATTCTTTAGAACATTATGTTGTTTTTTAAACATATATGTTTTTTTAAACATATGCGCAAAAACTACAATTATTTGAAGGCGTGCATGCATGTTTTTGGTGGTTCTGTCAGTTCTCGCACTAAGAATGGTTCTGAAAAGAAAGTCTCACTATATATATATATATATATATATATATATATATATATATATATATATATATATATATATATATATATATATATATATATATATATATAGGATAAAGATCAAATAAAAAGACAAATATTCGTGAGAAGGATAAAAAGATTTATTTTTTTTAAAAAGTTCTCAAAAAATTCTGAAAAAATTCCACAAGATCGTGTATGTTGGTGCATGAAAAAGTTGTAAAGGAAGTTTTTCTAAAATGATAGTTTTTGGCCCGAAAATTTTATTAAAAAAAAACTTTTGTGCATATAAATGGTTTTTTGTGCATCAAAAATTCGTTTTTGTACCCAACTTCTTTTGACTTTTTGCATCAAAATTTTATTGCGCATCAAACTATAACAAGTCGAAAAATTTGTGCATCAAAATTTTTTTGTGCATCAAAATTTCTTTTTTTTTGCGCATTAAAAAAACGTATAAAAACTCAAAATTAGAAAAACTTCTTTTACAAAAGTTTTATGCACCAACATACCTGATTTAATGGAATTTTTTTGGAATTTTTCGAGAACTTTTTAAAAAAAAGTTTTCTTTTTATCCTTCTCACGAATATTTGTCTTTTTATTTTAACCTTCCTCTATATATATATATATACATATATATATACATATATATATATACAATATATTATTACATATTATATGCGAGATATACATTATTTATATATAATACATATATATTAAAGAGTTTAGATATCCGTTGGAGAAATTCGTCTTGATAAATGTTGCGAAATGTGGATTTTTGGTCATTTTGTCGGAATTGATTTATTTAAGAGAAAGTATTTGAAAAATATGGTTTAAAACCTTGGAACGTCTTATAAACGAACGGGCCATGCCAAAATTTCATAAAAATATTATACTTAGAATATTTTACTAAAACATAATTCCTTAGAAATCCGACAAAAGACAAAATAACGAAATAATATTATTTTAATAAACCGACTAAAAGACGAAAATATATTTTATAAATTTATAAATTATAAAACTTCTATTTATGATTTAGCGTAACTAAAATGTGTCACTTTTCATAACTAATACAATTAAACTAGGTAATTTAAGACTACCAGATAGATTACCGAAACATATTTATTAATAACTATTATCTAAGTCTTGATATTTTCTTACTTGTCTACTTTCTATAAAATAGTATAAGTATATACTATCTAACATACATACTATGATATATCTTCTTCGGGTCTAAATCACCAACCATCACACAACCAATAACATTAAAAGTGACCGCACAACGCGCATTTTGACTTCTATGCATCAACCTTAATCATACATTTGAAAACACCTTTCTGAATCGAACATTAACTGGATTAGGTCGTGTCTGGACGTCATTGCATACAATTTTTTGATCATATTCTAGCTACTTATCACTTTGCTTAAATGTGAGTTCTCGTAGCCCCATTTTAAACTCTTTTTCGTTGGAGAAAAATGATACTCAAAATCTATTTCAACTACTTTTAATACTGTGCAAAACCTCTTATTTTTTATGGACAATGCTATGTGCTTATGATTGCGTGTATGAATGCTATGTGAACACTATATGAATGCTATGCGAATACTATGAGATCTATTTATGCGAAGTTCCATTTGGACTTCTGCTCAATACTACTTAGCCGACTGTGTAGCTCCAGCTGGTAGGCGATAAGTCCGGAGGACTATAAGCGCCCGGGAATTCTATTGATATGTTGATTTGGGTTGGGATACCCTGGTATGATGTGTTAATGTGTTGATGATCTAAATATTATTATATGCATTCTGCTTTCATATTGCACTATTGTCCACACTTCTAAATTCTAGCTCAGCAACTGGGTTTACTTCTAAACCTACAAGCTCACCAACGTAATGTTGACCTTTTGAGTATCATTTTCAGGTATTGTGAATAATCAATGAGATCAAGGTAGCAGGCTTTAGCAGACCTAAGGGCATCCTTCATGGATCTTATCTTAAAAGACTTGCATTGGGAACTTTGTTTCAATTTAGCTTTTAGATTATCTTAAGACATGTATTACCCCCATGTGTGGGAGCTTGGTTGTAATACTTAAACTATATGTTGTGTTCTTCGACTTGTCTTGACTCAAGTTTCATACTTGTTGTCGGAGGACGTCGTGACACTCTTATGATATGCATTTTAGTTTTCTCTATATTGTTATCTCGTGTTTCCGCCTAAGTTGGGGTGTGACAGATTGGTAATCAAAGCCAAGGTTATAGAGAATTAGGTGGTTTGGCCTAGACTATAACCTAAGAACCTGCATATAGCTTGCATAATAGGATCTTCGTGTGCGGTTTTTGCTTATATTCGTCTATGCACGTAATTATAGTCTATCGTATTAGATAAGTCAATCACTGGGCTGTGTGACCCAGATACCGAATACAACTGGGAAAGGAGGCATATATAAATACGATGGCCAACGTAATTATAGATGTATCACGACCCACGTAGACTTGGCTACCCTGTTCACTCGAATTGGTGTTGACACCTTAGGGCAGTAATTCGATCTATAATATATTAGGACCGTATATATGCGTACTATAGTATGTTAGGACCGTCTATATGCGAAATCTCCCTCCTACCTAACGTTACCTATATCCTCCCTCACGTAGATAATGCCGCCAAAAATGACAACACAAAGTGCAGGCCGACAGACTGCTGCACCACGAGGTGAAAGGATAGGTGGACGGACTCGTAGAGGAGGTGGAGGAAACGGAGAGCCAACGGGCAGAGTTGGCGGTCGAACTAGTGACCAAGATGGTCAAGGAGGTGACTGAGGTATATAGGCGAATGGAGGCGTTGACAAAGTCCCTGACTTCTCCACGGTCATCGCTCAACAATTGCAAGACCTGCTTCCTACCATCATTGCTCAAGTAGGTAACCACGCTAGCAACATCCAGGGTGATGTTAAGAGTGTTAACGTGAACAATGGTCGAAATGGTTGTTCGTACAAGGAGTTTATGGCATGTAGCCCAAAGGATTATGATGAAAAGGGTGGTACGATAGCCTACACTTGCTGGATTGAAAATGGAATCAGTCCAGGATATGAGTGGGTATGGAGCTAACCAGAAGGTCAAGTACACTACCGGTTCATTTATCGGTAAGGCACTGACATGGTGGAATACCCAGGTTCAGACTAGAGGTTGGGAAGCCGCAGTTTGCATGACCTAGAAGGATTTTAAGGTTTTGATGAGGAAGGAATTCTGTCCAAACAATGAGATGCAAAAGCTGGAAACTGAGTTTGGGTCAACGGCGATGGTCAAGCCTGGCCATGCTGCATACACTATCGATTCCCATAAGCTTGCTTAGGTAGTCCCCTTTATTTGGTTTTACCCCCTCAAATAAAAAATCAGAGGTACAATCTATGGCCTTCTTAAAATCTTAGCCTTATTTAAATGACTTTTTGTTTAAGGTGGCCTATTGAGTTTTTTTTTTTTTTTATCTTTACTTATAATTGTTACTTGGCTCATTTGTTCGAAATTTTCTTTATTAGGCCTTAATTTCATTTTTTTGTATTTTTTCTTTATTTATTCTTCGTATTTTTTCTATTTTTTTTTATCTTAATTGCTTTTTAGTGCTTTCTTGTATAGCTTCTACTATTTCTTATCTTATACTTTAATTTTTTTATTTTTTTTTTTTTCTTATTAGCTTTTTGTTTTTTTTTACTCAGACTAGAGGTTGGGAAGTTGCAGTTTGCATGACCTAGAAGGATTTTAAGGTTTTGATGAGGAAGGAATTCTGTCCAAACAATGAGATGCAAAAGCTGGAAACTGAGTTTTGGTGTCACGCAATGGTCAGAGCTGGCCATGCTGCATACACTGATCGATTCCATGAGCTTGCTAGGTTAGTCCCTTATTTGGTTACCCCTCAGAATAAAAGAATTGAGAGGTACATCTATGGCCTTGCTCCACATATCCGTGCGATGGTGGCAGCAACAGAGCCAACAACCATTCAAAGTGCTGTACTAAAAGTTAGAATGCTAACCGACGAGGCAATTAGGATTAGATCGTTGAGAAAGAATGCTGAGACGAGAGGAAATGGCGGGGAGCTAAGTAGGGATGGTAATGTTAGGGATGAACACAAGAGATCTAGGACTAGGAGGGCATTTGCTTCAACCACTAATCCTGTTAGGAGAGAGTACACGGGTGCCGTGCCCAAATATACAAACTGCAACTTTCACCATCACCCCGAGATGCCTTGTCGTACGTGTACGAACTGCAACCGCTTGAGGCACTTTGCCAAGGATTGCAGGGCGGGTCCTAGGATAGTGAACCCAGTGAATGCCAGAAACCCAAAAGCTGCTCGTGGGTCATGCTTTGAGTGTGGTGGTACTGATCACTACAAGGCAGCATGCCCTAGGTTGAACCGAGCACTAGGATAAGGAGGAATTTGTCCAAATCAAGCCATGGCTATTGAGGGAGGTCAAGGTCGTGGGAACAATGGAAACCCGACACGTGGAAGAGCTTTTGTGATGAGAGCAGAGGAAGCTCGCCAGGACTCGAACATTGTGACGGGTACGTTTACTCTAAACAACCACTATGCAACAACACTATTTGATTCCTGTGCCGATTATAGCTTTTTTTCCACTACTTTCATACCTCTGTTGGGCATAGAGCCCAATAGCCTAGGTTTTGCTTAGGATATTGAGATAGCCAGCGGGCAACTAGTAGAAATTAACAAGGTTATACGAGGTTGTAAACTAGAGATAGAATGTCATACCTTTGATATTGACTTGATACCGTTTGGACACAGAAGTTTTGATGTGATTGTGGGAATGGATTGGCTGTCCAGGCACAAGGCCAAAATTGTTTGCCATGAGAAGGTAGTTAGGATTCCAATACCAAACGGCAAAATACTTAGAGTCTTAGGGGAAAAGCCAGAAGAGAAGATGAAACACCTAATGAGTGCAAAGTCTGAGGAGCAGAAACTGGAAGACATTGTTGTAGTTAGGAACTTTCCCGAGGTATTTCCTGACGACCTATCAGGATTACCACCTTCCTGAGAATTCGAGTTTCGTATCGACTAATCCATGGAGCAACGCCAGTCGCAAAATCTCCCTATCGTTTGGCGCCCTCTGAAATGGAGGAATTATCAAGTCAACTTAGAGAACTCCAAGACAAGGGTATCATTCGACCAAGTTCATGGCTATGGGGAGCACCGGTATTATTCGTCAAGAAGAAAGATGGTTCTTTTAGGATGTGTATCGACTATAGGGAGTTGAATCCCTAAGATAGATGACCTGTTAATACAAATATTCGCGCAAAAACGATATTTATATTTAATGATCTTCATGTTTTGATAATAACAAATATAATGTCATACCACGTAAAAGTTTACGTAAACAAGTTATTTAGTCGAAAGTTTACTTGAAGACGACAAATCACTTAATGTGTGAATATGACATTATTAAACATAGTTAATGATCAAAGAAAAATATTATCATTTGCATAAACATTTTCTAATCAAATGATTTAAGTTAACACATGATTAATTATAAGCTAGTTATATTAATCATGTAAGACAAAATAAGATTAACCATAAGTGGAAACAATCTTTTCAAATCTTTCCAAATCTTCTCAAATCTAGAAAATATTTCCTTATTGGTGATATGAAATATTTTGTTTTAGAAGAATCTAATAAACAAGTTTTATTAAGTACAAAACAATATTTTGTATAGATTTGGGTTAATCATAAAATGACAAAAGCTGTCCCAGCTCCTCCTACGGATCCACCGTAACAAGGGACGGATCCAGATGATGGTGGATCCATGAGTCGCACCATCCAGCTGTCTGGGACAACATTTGAATTTCAAAGTGTTGCCTATAAATAGCAACCTTAAGTCTTCACTTTAAGACAACTCTTGACAATTATTTTTACACCCATCTTTTATATTCTTTGATCATTATATTTGTTACATAATCCATTACAAGTGATCAACTCATTCCACTCTTTAGTAAAGAACACTTACGAAGACGTCAAGCTTTAAGTGTTTATAGTTTAGTTGTGTCATCACGATTGTGATAATCATTCATCTTGTATATCTTGTGTTATGTGTTGTGTATATAATATGTGTATGATAGGTTAGTATTTAGGCCACAAAATACATAGTGTGTTAGATTGCTTCTATCTCGAAGTAGAACTCGGTATTTAGCTTTGTACCAGAAAAAGTGTAAGCGAAGTGTACGGTTTTCTCCGCCTAAAAGGAGCTTGTTGACATAGTGAAGATAACTCTCAAGTTGGGTACTTGGGGAGTGGAGTAGGGCGAAGAGGTGCTTCGTAGCCGAACCACTATAAATCATTGTGTCATCGGTTTGATATTTCTTATCTTTACTTGTTCATACTTCATAGATTACTTATTTACTTATTACATCGCTATCATATACACTTGTGTATATCTCTTGAGTTCACATAAGTTGACAATCTAAGTTTTATTTTAAAAACGGTAAAAACTATTCAACCCCCCTTCTAGTTTCCACAATTGGTATCAGATGCCAAGGTCACCCAAGATCTTTAACATATATTGTACATTAAAGCTTGAATCGATCTATGGATTCGGATAAATATCTAGAAGGGCAATCTATGCAAAGACCACCTCTTTTTGAAAGTGATCATTTTATATATTGAAAAAATAGATTTGAAACTTATGTGAAAGCAAAAGATTTAGATCTTTGACATATTATCTTGAATGGTGATTTTCAACCACTTGCCAGAAACAAAGAAACCCAAGTTTTAGAGGTTGTTCCCTTTGAAGAACAATCCGACGATCTTAAAAAGAAACTTGCTAAAAATAATGAAGCTAAATTGGTTCTTTATAATGCTTTACTTAAAAAGGAATACGAAAGAATTTTTATGTGTAAAACGGCTAAAGATATTTGGGATTTAACACTATTCTTACTAGTCTTAAAGCTCTTGATGAATGTTTCTCTAGCAAGAACTATGTTAGGAAGTTTCTTAGGGCTCTACATCCTAA
>BQNB010177603.1:0-12951 GCA_026074375.1 Tanacetum coccineum
AAATGATGAAGGAGGAGGAAACTAAAATCCCAGAAAGGCGAATTGAAGATGTGCCTGTTGTCAGAGACTTTCCGGAAGTATTTCACGCCAAGTAGAATTTCACATCGAGCTAATACCCGGAGTTGCACCCGTTGCCCGCGCACCATATCGTCTTGCACCCGCAGAGATGAAGGAGTTAGCCGAGCAACTAAAAGAACTTTCTGACAAAAGTTTTATAAGACCAAGTTCCTCTCCGTGGGGAGCACCAATCTTATTTGTCAAAAAGAAAGATGGATCTTTCCAAATGTGTATCGATTATCGTGAGTTGAACAAACTTACAGTGAAAAATCGTTACCCCTTACTAAGGATCGATGACTTGTTTGATCAGTTACAAGGATCCAGCATCTACTCAAAAATTGATTTAAGGTCAGGTTACCATCAGTTAAGGGTTAGAGAAGAAGATATTCCCAAGACTGCTTTCAGAACACGATACGGACACTTTGAATTTTAAGTTATGCCTTTTGGTTTGACCAACGCACCTGCGATGTTCATGGACCTCATGAACCGTGTGTGCAAACCATACTTGGACAAGTTTGTGATTGTGTTCATGGACATTGTGTTCATCGACGACATTATATTTTAACTCCGACAACGAGAAACGACTCGAGAACACTGATGAAAACTATTCTGGAGTTGCTGAAGAAGGAAGAACTGTATGCCAAGTTTTCTAAGTGTGAATTTTGGATCAATACGGTAAAATTCCTTGGTCACGTGATTGATAGCAGTGGTATTCACGGTGGTCCCCAGCTAAGATAGAAGATGTTAAGAATTGGGCATCTCTAACCACTCCTTCGGAGATTCGCCAGTTCTTAGGTCTTGCAGGATATTATAGCAGATTCATCGAAGGATTCTACAAAATAGCTAAGCCCATGACTGAGCTTACGCAGAAGATCCCAGAAAGGTTCAATTGGGGTGAAAGAACTGGGAAGAGCTTTTCAACTATGAAAAGAAACTTGTGCTGACTAAATTTAGCACTACGGAAGGAAGTGAAGATTTTGTGGTGTATTGTGATTGCATCCTTAAAAAAGGTTAGGCGCGTGGTACTAATGCAGAGAATGAAGGTTTATTGCATACGCTTCCAAATAACTGAAAATTACGAGATGTCACTACAAACATCATGATCTGGTTAGGAGCTGGTAGTGTTCGCCCATGAAGATCTAGAGTCGCTATTTGTATGGAACGGAAGTGTATAGTGTTCACCGACCACATGAGTCTACACATATCCTTACGACCAAAAGGACCTCAATATGAGGGCAGCGCCGTGGATAGAGCTCTTAAGTGATATACAGATTGCGAAATTCGTTATCACGGGGAAAGCAAATGTCATAACAACTCACAAATCAAAAACAGGATGCTTTGAGTCGAAAGGAAAGAATAGAAAACCATTATGAGTTAGGTGCATTGTTATGACAATGGCTGGGACCTTCATCACGAATCCTTGAGTCTCAGAAAGAAGAAGTAAGGTTGACAAAATTAAAGCAGAGATATTGAAGACATGCTAAAGAAATTTGAGCCCCGCGTGATGGAAACATTATGCTTGGATTTAATAGATTTCTATAGTTGGTTACCAGTTATGTGACACGACGATCTTTGATTATGCACGACATCGCATAAGAAAAAGTATTCTCATTCATCCAGGATCCGACCTAAATGTACCATGACCTGAAGATGTTATTTGGTGGCTCAAACATGAAAGCTGACATCGCCACAATTCAGATATTGCCTGGCACTATGTGCCTAGAGTTTAAGGACTGAACATTCAGATGCCCTATGGTTTAATTGGTCCATCCGATTTTACAGAATGGAAGTAAAGAGAGATAAACAATGGATTTCATCACCAAACTTCCCAAAACGACCGAGAGGATACGATCAAATTTGGTGTCATTGTTGATGTCTTACAAAGGTCTGCGCACTTTATTGCAATGTTGGAGACGGGATTCAACAGAAAAATTGACGAGGCCTTATAAATGAAGGAGATAGTAGCAGAAACATGAATACCGGTGTTCAATCATCTCCCGGTTAGTGATATTCATTTCACCTCGAGGTTTGCATCCTTGCATGAGGCTATTAGGTACGCAGTTGTTGAACTTGAGTTGTATGCCTATCATCCTTTAGACCGATGGTCAGAGTGAGAGAAAACATTCAAACTTAGAAGACATGATAAGAGGCTTGCAGTGGTTGACTTCAGGATATGTTGGTATAGGAAACCTACCATTAGTAGAATTCTAGGTCAATAATAGTTATCACACAGACCATAAGCTTGCACCGTTCGAAACTTTAGATTGGAGTGTAGTTCGCCGTTTGTTGGGCTGAAGTTGAGAAGCACTACTTTTACGGAACCAGAGATTATTCACGAGATACGGAAAGATTTTCAAGATTAGGGATCGCATGAAAGCGGCACGTGATCGAAAAAAAGAGCTTTGCAGACAAGAGGGCGTAGGCCCTTGAGTTTTGAAGTTGGAGATTAAGGTTATGCTTCAACGTAGCGACTTGGGAAGGGCGTTAATGCGATTTGGGTAAGCGTGAATGTTGAACCCTCGTTATTTATTAGACCATTTAGAATATAGAATGGATTTGCTCAGTTGCTTACCGTTTGGACTCTGCATAAAGACTTAGTCGGTACACAACGTGTTTCTCATTTGCAACCTAAGAAGTGTTTGGTCCGATTGACCACTCGTTAATTACACTGGAGGAAATCCAAACTCGGACGACAAACTCAATTTCGTTGAGAAACCGTAGAGATTTATGGACGCGCTGAGGTAAAGCAACTAAGCAAAAGCAGTATACCATTCATTAAAGTCGTTGGAACGCATGTAGAGGACCAGAGTATACCTTGGGGAACGCCGAAGACTAGTTTCAGGGTCGAAAATAACCCCACCTTTTCGCAGACCACGGATCTACCACGACGTTTATTTCGGGACGAAATCGCATACATGGGGACTGGATGTGACACCATCGGAATAATGTAGTAGAAATTTTGTTTTGCAGTTATTGTAAAGTATGTAATCATGCAAGATATTTCAAAAGTATCGTTATTGTCCAATAAAATTATCCTTCAAGCGGCATACTATATTTTTGTGCTAGTCAAGAGTTATAAATAACACGATGAATCGTCATTTTATTTACGATCAAAAAGGTGGTACTTTAGAGATCGTGTTACAATTAAAAATCATATTTGATTTGCACTACACAGAACAAAAATTGGCACGGATATATTACTCTGTGAACCCATTCTGCTCAACAAAAATAAAATATAAATGGACCAATATATACACTTTACTCAACAAATAATACGACTTGACGTTCGTTTCCTAAAAACTCAAATGTGCAAATGCTATCTAAAAGTCAATCAGTGATATTCAAAATAAATGAGCTAGTATCATCATTTCACTTTGCATACAATGTCCTACAACTATTTGAGGATTGTTCCCTGCTATGACTTGTCTTCCAGTTTCATTTCAACTCAAACAATTAGTAGGCTATTCATTAAATAGAATTATTGAAAAGGTGTATCATCACGAATGTACACTCATTCCCTTAACAGTATATATGAATTATATCAATTCCAATGCTTGATCACAGGAGTGATTGTTAAACACCTTGTAGTATAAATACGGCACCTTTGCACGTGATATTTTCATCACCACTAAAACTTGAAAACAAAGATTACACAAGTCAGTAGGAGTAAGCTTTCAAGAGCTAGTGAACGTCGGGCTTGAAGTGGTATTAACTAAGGGATTGGTTCAAGCTTCTCGTCATCGTCACGCCTCAACACATTTAGCAATACTCGGACTTTTGTAAGTCATCCTTGTAGCCTGACATTTATCATATTTATCATCTATATCATTTTCTTGCAACATAACACTCGACCAAAACCAAGCACGACTAGTCTTGACCAAACTGAGCAAAAAGCCTTGACTCTTTAATGACCTTGCTACACAATCTAGGATCCTTGCATGGTTAATATATATGTGCGTGTTCTGAACCCTTGCCGTGACATGCTTGAAATAACAACCTGTAATGAATCTTGTAAAACGCCATATTATACATAATAACAAATAACGAAACCAGGAGGATTTCCTTTACCGTAAACGCGTAAGAAACTAGTGACGAGACCAAAAATCTAGTAAGAGCTTTAATCATACCGTGACCAAGCGATTGACCCGTATGAGGGTTAGCGAACCATTAGGGTTTTCGCATGAAATAATGAGGAAAACCCTCATCTGGTAATTTCGATGCAACTGGGCATATCCACGAGACCCAAGACAAACCCCGGTCCTGAGTTTCGCTCACGATGGGCTAGTGTATATGAAGCTTGCAAGAACAAGCACGCAGTGCGTGTTGTTTCGAGCCTAAGACCCCACGCATATCGCATGTTAATAAGTGAACCAAGGCAAGTCAATACTTGCTATTCGCAGCAGTGTTTCTGCATGAAACAAAAGATCGTTGGTGTATCGAAATCTAACCACCCAGTAGTTAAAAACACAAGCCACGATCCTATGCAAAATGTGTACATAGAGCTAAAACCTGCATGTTGTCTCGTCGCCTGAGTAACATAAGATAGGAGGTCAAAACAGTGGGAATTACAACCCACTGTTGTAACGATTGTTGGGCAGCCAAAAAGGGAAAAAGAAAGAAAGTAACAAGTGACATATAATATATATACATATGGGTCTTGATTACAATAAGTAGGAAACGAAAACAGTGAGTTTTAACTCACTGTTGTTGTTGCGTCGTAGTAGGCCAAGAAAGAAAAGAATAAGGTTAGAAACACTCTTCCGCGTGTGCTATATAAGTGCAGTAATAAGTGATTATGTGAAGATAAAACACAAGTAGGTAGACCCCCTGTTACTCGGTAGAAAAATAAAACAAGGGAAGAAGAGGTAGGCCATGAGAGTTGTTAGTAGTATACAAGAATAATGTACCAAATATCCTTTAGTACTTGCACATGATTTACCTTATTAGAATTAGGAGTAGACAAAGTTTTATAAACGAGTTTTTTAATCTGTTATTGATGTCTTAACATGGTGCATACCACGAGAGAAAAACACATGTTTTAAAAGAGTAACACTGTTTATAAAAATATATTTAACGCCAAAAACATTTTTAAAAGTCTATTCGGGTTTAAATATGGAAAAATTTTGAGAACGAAAGAATATAAAATATATATATTATTTGGAGAGTCAGGGGTTAAAGATATATTTTGATAAGAGATTTAAACGAGTTAAGCATAAACCTGATAATTACACAGATAAATTAACGACTTCGATGCAGATTAAATAAACGCGAAAATTATAAACCTAGTAACTTGCGAATAACGTTCAACACTTTTTAAATATAAATCACACGAGATTGTAATATAGTACGACAAATAATTAACATTTATTGATTATGTATAAATACTTATAATCGTAAGTAGTCACTAGGCCAACTGATTTAAATAAAATTGGAAATGTAGAACACCACCTCACTGAAAACAGACCCTCTACCTTTGACCAGCTTACTGATTTCTGTCATACATAAAATTAGATGTAAAAAATCAAAGTTGTTGTAATTGTATAGGTGTTTTGAACTGAGTCACTAGTTAGACGTGCTATAATCCATTACCCATCTCAAAGCCAGTTAACTATCAAGGTGAGTTTTTCATAGCCCCTTCTACTATGTTTAAATCATCTTTTAGGTGTGAGAACATTGCTTATTTAAAACGTGTGAATCTTGTGCAATTTCTCATTACTGATTGGTCTAAGTCCCGATTTAAACCAAGTTGATATTTGCCGATTATCATGAACGTCATTCTTTTTGAGCGCGAATGTTAGGCAGATCTATGGGATTGACAATCTGATTGTCTTGGACTGACAATAGTCAAGCAAACACCAGTTTCATTTGAGTCAGATTATGGGTGTCCCAGGTTAGACACCTGTAAGGGCATTCTTTATTGTTGGTATATGTTAACGCTTCCGGGCTGTCATGAGCTTAGACATTGTAATGGGCAATTATATGACTTTGTATTCTGTTATATTGTCATATGTGGATGAAAATCTTATGATTCTCTAAACACTACATTTTCTGCTTAATAACAAACTATGAACTCACCTCTTTATGTTGCACTTTCAGCAATGTTTTATTTCGGGTATTTAAGAATGAGATGAAGATGCTATATGAAGTCTCATGCATTGCAGTCATTTTCCAGTTATCTGAAGATCACTTGTATCATTTAAAAACGATGTGTATTGTCTATTTTTATGCTCCGTCTTATTGTTTAAACAATTCTATTATTTCCTTATTCCATGGATCTGTTTCTTAAAACGTCTCATATAGAGGTCGTTCTGTATTGCTTAGAAGTATAAAAATAAAAAAATTTAAAGGGGTATATTGTTCGGCCGGTTATGGGAGAAAAAAGGAAAAGAATCCCAATAGGATTATAATTTGTATTTTGTAATTATTTAAATGTTTTTCTAAGCCTATAAATACAAAACCTAACTAAATTAAAAATCACTTTTTTGTTCTCTCTTCCCTGTGGCCGGCGATCAACAAGAAACAAGGGGGGAAAACCCAAAAATTTTAAGGTTTTGATTTCTAAGCTTTAAGGTATGAATTTCTTAAACCTTTTTTAATTCAATTAAGTTTTAATTATATAACAATCATTAAGGATGGATTAGGGTTTATATAGGATCTGTAAAATTAGCATTTTAATCTTTAAAAATCATTTTTATATGGTTAGTGGTGTTAAGCATGTGTAATTAGGGTTTTAGGGTTTGTAAATTCGGAGTTTAAAAGCTGACAGTTTTGAAGGGTCATCTTGCGAGAGTCATAACTCAGTCATACGGATAGTTTTTCTTGATTTTCTTGAGCCTAAAAATATCTACAGAGAGTCTAATTTCAAACCCCATAGGTTTCATAAATTAAAAGTGAGTGGAATTTAGTTAAATTAATTAAACAAAATTCGTTGTCAAGGCTGAGTTTTCAGGTCAGATTTAGGTTAGATTGCGAGGAGTAAAATCCCTATCTAAAATTCGAATTAGGACTTTTCCAATTACAGATATCATTTTTCATGTGTCTATTAACTTCAATTAAAGGGCTAAGTCCAATTCATTTTTTAAGTGTGTCTAATGAAGTCAAACTTTTTGGTGTGCGATCAGATCCGAATCTGGGTAACTTGTAATGTTGAATTTTTATAAAATAGTTACACTCATTATTATTTTTTCTAAAAAATCATGGAAGCTCACAACTCATTGGGGAGCTATGGGATGTAAGTATAAGTAACAATTTGGTTTTTAAGTCTTTTATTTAGAGTCATCTTGTGACTATAAAAACTAAGTAAAAAGCAGAAAGTTGAGGAGTAGAGTTTTATGATATACCTTGAGGTTAACAAGTATGAGGAGTACATAGAAAGGTTAATTAAGATAGTATATAGATTATCCATCGTTGTGATAGTTACATCGACTTAGGTGTGTAACCTAATCGATGGTAACATATGTGTGTATTGTTTGTTTAGATTCTTTGCGAGATTTATTGAAGAGTTTGGATTGCTTGCATCAAGGTGAGTTTTATAGTTCCACTTTTTACTTTTATTTTGGGATGGAAATGATACAAAACCTTTTTGAATTATGAACCGTAATATGTGTTTTTAAGTATCGAACTATATGATTGCTATGTGATATGATATTGTGGTAAGGTATGCGTATGTGAATATGGCATTGTTCTAGTTTAGAATTATGGAAAGGTATGTGTATGTGAGGAAGACATGACCTAGTATGTAACCCGGATAGACTTAGCTAGTCAAATGGGTTAGTCTTATGCAGTGACAGAAGAGAAGAGATTTTTGGGACGACGGGGTATGATCCACCCCAGATATTTGTGAAGTTATTTGTGAATTGATTGTTGTGATAGAATAGCCATGCATATAAGTTCATAAACGTTATTTTTGATGATCGCGGTTTCATATATGAGTCTTAAACCTGTAACTCTCACCAACACTTATGTTGACGTTTTAAGCATCATTTTCAGGTGAGCAAGATGTGTGAAGAGTTAGGAAGAAGAGTTAGCTGGACCATAGGCTTGCATGCGGAGTCTATGACTTATTTGTTTTGGTTTCCATTTGAACTTGTCATGTTTTGTTCTTATGCATTATATGTTGGATTTTTGTTTTAGGTGTTGTCATAACACGCTTCGGATTTTGAAGTTTATTAAATGTCATTTTTAGTTTTCTCTATTTTGACGCCTTATGTTGTGATGATGCCTAATGATCATGCCTTGCGATTCCACCTTGGCGGGGTGTGACATGTATGATGCAGGGTGCATCTTGTACACAAAGGAATGTTTCCATTATACCTTTTGTTTTTAGTATACCTTTTGTTCTCAGTTAGGGTGGCAGCATAAGTTCTGATAGTTTCTTGCCTTCTATTCTGCTGTTGGTGGTAATCATTGTTACGGTTGTTATTGTTGTTGTTACGGTTATTTTGGTAGTTGTTGTTGTCGCGATCATTGGGATAGTTGTTGTTGTTTTTGTTGGTGGTAAGCCTTCTATCATCAAACTTTCGTTTATGATCATTGGTGTCTTGCATAAAATTATGCTTTGTTACCTGATCCATTAGCCTCTGGGCTATGTTGGTAGCTTCCTCCAGAGTTTGAGGCTTTGAAGCGGTAACATTCCCTTTAATACTCCTGGGTAATCCTCCGATGAAAGCTTCTATGAGTTTCTCGATGTTTGGTACCATGTTTGGGCATAAGATTGCTAATTCCTAGAATCTTCTAACATAAGTCTTGAGATTATTCCATTTTTGTAAAAGTTATCTTCCATTTTCTTAATCTCAGTTCGGGGATAATACTTATTTGTTAAGAGCCTTTTTAATTCAGTTTAGGTGATCTTGTTAGCTTGTTCTAATCCAATAGGCTGGGAATATGCATTCCACCAGGACAAGGCATCATTGGTTAGAGTACCAGTAGCAAATGTCACTCTGTCTTCCTCGACACACTTGCTACGAGAAAATACTGATTCAGTACGTTCAAACCAGCGGATGAGGCCAACAGCTCCTTTCGTACCATTGAAATATGAAGGTTGATAACTCATAAACCCTTTGTAGTTACTTATTACATTCCTGTTGGTATTTGCCATGGTAGCAGCTTGTACTTCTAGAGCTGCAGTAACACCATCAGTAATCAGTTGCCAGATGGCAGCCTGATATCACGTTGGTATCACGTTGGTGAAAGTTATGGATTATGGGCCTACTATGCTTCTGTTGCGCCACTTTGATTTACTTGGTTTCTCGGGGACTAATTAGTGTTCATGGAAGGTATGAAAATTCTCATTATAATACAAAGACTTGTGATCATTCTTTGATATTACATTGCAGGATATAACAGAAAATTTTAGAATTTAAGACTTCCAGAGATAGATACAGAGATAATGGAGTGAGTGATCCAATAAGAGGCTTAGTGTTTCTAGGTACAAAGGTTTGAGAAAATCAGATGGTAAGAGAATCGTAGTAATCCCGGATAAAGATATAAGTCATCATACTACAGGATATAGGATAGATAATTTCGACATACACAATTGGTATTATGAAACAACGAGGTATAACGAAATCACCACTGTATAAATAACTTGTCTATATAATTTGCATAGCAAAATTTGACAAGTGTCATTATTCATACATCTAATGGTTGGATTCTAGAAAGCTGTAAACGACACAAATCTAATCTTGTGGTTCTCCCTTGTTGTTTTTGAGTTTTTGGATCTTGTGTAGAAGACTCTTGATGACGAACCTGGATATCCTCAATGATTATTTCCAAAGATGAACATTATAACAAGTATCTGACTCATCAGGTTCCTCGGGGACTGGTTCACTTCCCAGTGGTTGCGGTATGATCCATAATGAGTTATCTAACTCTGCGAAGATAGACTCATCAAAGGGATACTCTGGTGGTGGTGTAGTTGACCTAAAAAACCGGAAGAATGATCTACTGATGAAGTTGGATGATACTGGGAATGTGGTGATTCAACAGGAGTCTCAGTGTCTTTAGGTGGTGAAATATCCTCGGGAGGAAAGAAATCTCGGGAATAGTCCGGTGAAGTCGGGGTATAGTTAGGAGCATTTGTAAAGGAAAAATGCATCTACACATCTAAATCAGTAAGGGATTGAAGGGTGGTGTACGGAGACATGACTGTATAACAACCCAGTGAAAATAACATAAGTTATTTATATAATAGTATAATAGTTATGTATTATCTGTTACGCAAATCTCTTACATACACTATTCGGGGAAATGCAGTGGCACGAAGGACTTTCTTGGATGGAAAAAGTAGTTATAGTTTAGGTTTTACCCTTGTTCTCTATAACCATGAGCTCTGATACCAATCTGTAACACCCCCATTTTTACAAATATAGCAGCGAAAGCTAATCTGGGGTATTACTTTATAGTATAACAGTCATAATCATTATTAATGAATCATAAAGAGACGTTTTGGAAAATTTTGTTATCATTTATTTATTCATCAGAGTTTTACAAAAGAGAGGTCCCAAAATCTAGAAACATAACATTTGAATGATAACAGTTTATCCATCTTCAAGTCTATGCCACTCCGTGCTATAAGTTTGCTTAATTACCTAAGATAAACATGCTAAAAAGGATCAACACAATGGTTGAGTGAAATTCATAGGTTTATGATAAACAGTTTGAATATAAGTCATCATAATAGATAGTGGGTTATGTTGTTATACCCATAAGTAGTAATAGTTGCATGTAGGTACAATTATTATGCAAAACAGTATTATCATGGAAAACAGTATTATCATGGAAAACAGTATTATTGCACTAAGCTCATGAATCACATATTTAGCTCAATAGAACCGGGAGCCTTTACCAAAAGATATACTGGGAGTCACTACCCAAAGAGATACTGGGAGCCATTACCTAAAGAGATACTAGGAGTCAATACCTAAAGAGGTACTGCTATGTAGGTGCCTTTACCCAATGATGTTACCGCTTTAATGTGGGTGTCTCTACCCAAAGATATGTCAAATGCATGTACTTAGGCAATAATTTATCAGGATACCATATAGTTATAAAAACACTTGTATTCATGGTTTATAGCATGTATCCCCCTCGCGGGTTTATAAAATATTAGAGGATTTAAAAGTGAGGCTATAAACTCACCTTAATAGGGAAATCTGATTGATGGCAAAAGTATATCAAATGAAATGCGTCCGTATGGTAGTACGATGTTATCTACCGGGTGGGAAAGTTTAGTATAAAAGTAAACGGCTTCGTCATACAACTTGGGGTAATATGTCAAGTCTTAGTGTGATTGTTCATACATATTTGATTTATTAATTTATGGAAATATTGTATCACTGTTCGGGCTATCATAATTCAGAGGTCATGTAGTAAACGTTTGAGGAGTTAGGACACTTTAAATCGTAAACGCAGCAAACTCGTTAAAACCTATACTCAAATGAAACCCCTCACATGAAATTCCCTAGTAGTGTGATACGATAAGATTTTAAGTTTCTTCAAAAGTTAGTCGATGATAAATTACATTAAATATATAACGTAATTGATTTATAATGTGTCGATCGTTGATTAATAACGATAAATGTGTCGGGTTTTAACAAAATTGAGTCTTATAATATTTGTATATATTTTTATAATTTGTATAAAAATATTATATTTTATATTTTTAAGAATACAAAAATAGCAATATATACTTTTGGTTTATAAACTTTTACAAGTTTAGTCCTTTATATAATAAGTATATATATATTAAACCTTTAACTTTGAAACTTGGCAAGATAGGTCCTTTTAGTTATAACTTTGGAATAATGACATTTTCAGCCCCTTTAGTTATAAATTTCAGAAAGTTACGATATATACCCCTATGCATGAAAACTTTTACAAATAAAGTCCAAAAAGCCATGCAATGTTATTTTAATATTCCAAATGATATTTGCAGGTTATGGCTTATTAGAATAAGCTAAAATAAGATGTTATAATGCAACAAAAGTTTAGAAAAAGGATTCGTTAGCCAGAAAATCAAAACGGGTCATTTTTAGGGTTTTTACCAAAAACGCATGGGTTTATGATTTCAAAACTTTAACAAAGGTTCATATAGGATCTAACAAGGTTAATAAAAGTTCTAACACAGATAATTAGCTTATTAAACAAGATTTTGAGCTTACTTGAGCTAAAATGGGCCGAAATGGGATTTTTGGGTTCGTACGCCTAGTAACGACTTCAAAGGCTCCTTTTTCTTGATTCTTGGCTTATATTATGATCTTAGGGACTTCACTTGATCTTATAATACTGCTAGACAATGGATAGAACTTTATTTGAGTGTGTGTGTTTGAGTTTGAAGGATGAAATGAAAGGGTGTAGGTGCTCGGCTTATATAGGGATGAAAACACCCTTGGTACCCAAGTTTTCTTGGTGTAGGGATCAAGGATTATAGGTAGTAACTAAAGATAGCTAGATGGTGAGTCTTGAAGTCTAAGGGTGTAGATTTGAATGGTGGAAGGTTGTGGAGAGTCACGGCTAACCACAAGGGTGACAAGGAGGTGTTTGTTTACTTGGTGGCCAAGGTAGGTGAATAAGGTGCTTGTAAGGTGCTAGGGTGGCTTCTAGTTGATGTCATGGTGATGCAAGGGAGGTGCTTGAGGTACTTGGTTGCTCAAAATGGGTAAAAATGAAAGAAAAATGGGTGTCAGGTTTGGTTTTGGTTCGGCTAAGGATTTAGGGTTTTAATTTGAGTTAGGATTAGGGTTTAGGATAGATTAAGGTTTAGGATTAGTGTTAGGATTAAGGTTTAGGGTTTAGGATTAGGTTTAAGGTTAGGATTAGTTTTTAGGTTTAAAGTGAAATTAGGGTTTTAGGGTTTCGTTTAGGGTTTAGGGTTTTAGATTAGGGTTTAGAAAG
>BQNB010177607.1:0-12950 GCA_026074375.1 Tanacetum coccineum
AATAATCGATCCTTTAAATAATTCCATCGGTTTAAGCTTTAATGAACCAACTATCTTTAAACTTTCCTCCTCTTTTTTTGTTGTGATTTTTCTTATTTTTTTAATTTTTTTTACAAATCCAACTAAGAATCTCGATATAATTTCACCATCTTCACAATCATAATAAATTTGGATAATTTCTTCCACAATTCTTCATTCTTCGAACGTACCAATAATTGTGATGGTAGTAAAAATACAAGAGTTTTGACTACTTTTTACATTCCCATTGCAATGTGCGAATTACCCAACCATACCAGAGATAGAAAATGACACAAGACACATGAAATACATACTTTACACTTTAAGCAACTAGTAGCTGATAAATAGACTTAATCTAACAGGGTAGGCTAAGGTGTAAAGGTGTAACGAAACAAATAGTTGGTGAAAACAGGAATGGTTAAACAAGTTTTTCTAGGGGAATCTTACTCTTAAAATTAGAGTAAACAAAGGGTTTATATGGGGGTTAACTAACCGGTGTGGTTAGTTAATAACACAACATATATAGGCTTTTTGGGTGTAATCCTAGAAATTTACCAATTTAAACAAGTTACTCCATCTAAATCCATAGTACTCATTATTGTGGTCTCGAATAGATATACCAAGCCAAGTTCTAAAGTCTACAACATCACCGGCACACTCATATTTTTGTGGGATTTAGGTAAATATTCAGAAACAGATAAGGCTGAATCCTCACAATATCTAATAAGGGTTATGTGTGCAGGTTATGTAACTAGTAATTTCACAAAAGTATGCTTGAATTTTTTTAAAATTTAAGCATATTAATGTGAGAAATAGGACAAGTAACGTTCTAATTCTCATCCCCTCACTTAAATTATACAACGTCCTCGTTGTGTGGATAAAACATTAAAAACGGGAAATAAAAGAATTAGAATGAGAAACTCCCCTGATATTTTGCTCGGTAGATTCTCCATGTTGATTTCATAAGCAAGAATTCTAGATTATCAATACTCACCAACGGTTGTTGATTTTTTTCCTTTAAGGTCATGTGCAAGTTATAGGAAAAACCATGCAATCCTATCTCGGGTATCCTATGGTTAATAAAAACAGACTGTACAGGCAGTCGATATGTCGTATCTATACCCCAGGATACGCCGTATTGATACATGTAGAAAACAATCCTAAGTACGGGTCATAAGTTGAATACATTGTAATCGTTTAACGAATACGCCGTATAGAAAAATCTGACAATAAAGTTTAAAGTGCAGAAAAATAAAGACTGGATAACGTCCAGATAGTCAATACACCATATCCATGGGGTTTGGATACGCCGTATAGACAGTCTGGAAATACAGACTCGATAAGAAAATGAAAATACATTTTGGGTTGTCTCCCGGCAAGCACTTTTGTTTACAGAAAAGTTATTTAGACTTGCCCCAATTTAATCCCATCCTTATAAAACAATTTGGGGTCGAACGGGATGCCAAATGGCACATATAAATTCTTGATAAGATTTATTGGCGTCCCTTTGTTAAGAAAATTACAAGTCATGATATTAAAACCTAATTCCTTGAAAGTATTAGTTTTGAAAAATTTATTGGATGTATCATGACTTGTTTCTAAAAGTTTACTGATAACGTCTAGAATCAATACGCCGTATGTGTGGGAGCGGATACGCCATATTGATGCTGGGAAGACAGACTCGATAAAACAATTAAAAACAACCGGTTGTCGCCGGTATAGCACTTTTGTTTAAAGAGAAGTCTTTAAGTTAGACTTGCCCCAGTTTTATCCCATCCTTATAAAACAACTTGGGGTCGAACTTGATGCCAAATGGCACATATAAATTCTTGATACGATTTATTGGTGTCTCTTTGTTAAAAAAATTACAAGTCACGATATAAAAACCTAATTCTTTTAAAATTATTAGTTTAAAAAAAATTATTGGCTGTATCATGACTTGTTTCCAAAAGTTTATTTGACCATTGAGTATCAATTTTTATTACGGTGGGTAATGGTTCAATCGATAGATCCCCCGAATATTGTTCAATATCAATTTTATCATTATTGTTGTCTTTATCCGATAAATCATCGGGATAAATTACGTTAAAAGGAAATAGATCATTAAAGTATATAACCGTTTTGTTCCTCACCATCAAATTTGGACAACGATGTTTCATTTTCCAAATTAAATTCATCGATATGTTGAGGACTTACAGTAGGTTTAAGTCAGAAATCTGATTTAGACGTTAGAGCATCATTGTAGGCAATGGTTGGGAATTCTTTCTCAAAAATTTTGAAGTGGTCGAAATCATCACTGATCGTAGGTTCGGATGACAAAAATAAAGGCATATTGACTTTATCATTATCATTTTCCGAATTCGTTTTCAAATTGTTGACATAAATTATTTTATAAGAAAATGAATTTTTGTCATAAATTACCGTGTAATCTTCATCGTCGGATTCGTCAAACGATATTCTAAAATAAATGGTTATTTAAAATGCTTTGCCAAGAAAGATTATGAAAGAATTTTCATGTGTAATACGACAAAAGAAATTTGGAAAACTTTGTTAATCACCCATCAAGGTAATAGCCAAGTCAAAGATAATAAGATCGACCTTTTGGTTCAACAATATGAACAATTCATCATTTCCGAAGACGAATCTATAGATAGTGCTTTTGCTAGATTTAATACTATTATTACTAGTCTTAAAGCCCTTGATGAAGGTTATTCTAGTAAGAACTACGTAAGGAAGTTTCTTAGAGCTCTACATCCTAAATGGAGAGCAAAGGTCACGACGATTGAAGAGTCGAAAGACTTAACATCACTATCTCTTGATGAGCTCATTGGAAACCTCAAAGTCCATGAGATGATCATCAAGAAAGATTCCAAAATAGTCAAAGCAAAAGTTGAAAGGAAATCTCTTGCTTTAAAGGCTAAGAAAGAATCTAGTGATGAAGAGTGTTTGACTTCCGGTAGTGAACTCGAAAGAGACACCATGGTGTAGAGACTTCAAGGTATTTCTTTCAAGAGAAGAGGTAGATTCGTAAGACAACCTCAAAACGACAAAAAGACCTTTCAAAGAAGCCGAGACGACAAAAATGGCAAAAGTGAAAGGAAGTGCTTTAGATGCGGAGATCCAAATCATCTTATTGGAGAATGTCCAAAGCCACCGAGAGACAAGAACCAAAGAGCATTTGTTGGAGGTTCTTGGAGCGATAGCGGTGAAGAAGATGATGAAAAGGTCAAAGATGAAACGTGTCTTGTAGCTCACGCATCAAGTGAGGTATGTTCTGAATCATCTTACTTTAGTGATGAAAACTCATCAATTGGTGGTTTAGCTTTAGACAACGATATGATAAGTTATGCCAAAAATGAGTCTAAGGATAATCACTAAAAACAAAAAAAAAAAACTTTAAATTACTAGAAATTAGTCTAGAAATTGAGCTTAGAGAATTACAAGATAAATTGGTCCACATCAAAGAATATACGACAAGTTGATCTGATTGTGCAAAGTGTCATGGTACTTATAATTGAGAATGAATAAACTCAAAGATGAATCTACTAGATAAACAAATTGAAAAGAGTACCAACTTGCTTAAATGAAATGATAATTATCACAAAAACCCTCTGGTGATAAATTAGGTTTAGGGTTTAATTCATTTGAAGCATCATCTAGTGGAACTAAGAAAATAAAATTTGTAAAAGCTCAGAAAAAGGCGTCTCCTGATGGAGGTCCCATAAATATAGGCAGCCCCCTTAATGTTCAGGCAGCCCCCAAAATAAATATGGGACCGCCACCAGCAACGCCTGGATCTGAGAAAACTGTGTCTTTTCAAAAATCTATCTTAGGTCCTAGACCAAAACACATAATTGTAAACAAAGTCAAAATTCCTGTTGCTAGTGATAATGAAGTTAAACAATTCTATAAGCCATTATCTAACCCCGGAGTTAGATTTTCAAAACTCAATTTTAGATCAAAAACTCCACCTCCTAGAAGAGTTAGTAATAATTATTCTCGTCCTAAAACACCGCAACCAAAAAGACACATTGGTCGACAAAACCAACCTCATGTCTTTCCGGTAAGTTGGAACAACTTTCCACGTCAAAGTTACATGCCATGGGAAATATGTCTTCCATTCTCACATCCCAACCAATTGCATCAAATGCAAGGGATGTTTGGCACTAACAACTTTGGACCCATGAGATATTGGGTACCAAATGTTTGAGTTATTGTCTTAAATAAATAGATATTCCTTTGGAGTCGTCTTGGAGCCGAAGCAAGGATTAGGATAGCGTGTGAGATTCTCTAAAGCATATGTGGGCTAAACGAAAAAATCTTCTTTCTTACAAGGCATATAATGGAGGTAATATCATTTTTGGTAGTAATCTTCGTGGTAACATCATTGGCAAAGGTACGATTTCTAATGACTCTCTCAAAATAGATAATGTAGAACATGTTGATAACTTAGGATTTAATTTGCTAAGTATTGGACAAATATGTGACAATAAGTGTAGAGTAACTTTCTTTGAATGTGATAGTGAAATCACTAAGGACGGTAAAGTCATAGGTAGATGTATTAGGAAGAAAGGCTTATATGTGATGAAATTAGGAAATAAGCCAAATGATTAAATTTATCTAACAACAATTGATGAAAATTCCACCTTGTGGCATAGGAGATTGGGATACGCAAATATGCGTCTCATTCAATCGTTGGCCTCTAAGGAATTAGTTAGAAATTTACCTAAGCTTAAGTTTGATCAACATTTTTGTTTTTTTTTTTATACCACCCCCCCCCCCCCCCCCCCAATGGCAGCTTGCAAAATGGGTAAACACAAGACTCAACAGTAGTACAAAGCTAAGATTGTAGTCTCAACGACTAGATGCTTAGAACTTCTCCATATGGATCTCTTCGGTCCATCCGCCGTACGGAGTTACGGAGGAAACCTGTAACCCACTCTTAGTCATGAGATGAATACTCTAGGTTTACACTTGGTCTAGATTTCTTAAGGATAAAATCGAAGCTTTCGATCAATTCTAAATATTTAGTAGGAAAATCCAAAACCAATTAGGTTGTTCAATTGTGTCAATTAGAACCGACCACGGTAGAGAATTTGATAATGAGGTGCAATTTGGAGAGTTTTACAATACCAACGATATTACACATAACTTCTTGGCTCCACGCACTCCTCAATCAAATGGCGTCGTCGAAAGGAAAAATAGGACACTTCAATAAATGAGTAGGACTATGTTGAATGAGCAATTGTTACTACAAAAGTTTTGGTGTAACGCCGTAGATACTTCAACATACATCTCAAACCGATTCTCATTAGAGCTCATTCTTGGAAAATCACCTTTGGAACTCGTAAGAGGTAGAAAACCCACACTAGGATTAGTTTCAGAGTGTTTGTATGCAAAGATTCATTTTGAACACAAAAGACTACCTTACCAAGTTTGACCCAAAGTCATACGAAGGTGTCTTTTTAGGTTATTCTCAAAATAGTAAAGCCTATATCATCCTTAAACAAAACACTTAGGAAGTGAAGAAGCCACTAAACGTGACATTCGATGAAACTCCTCCACCCTCTAAGACTTACCTTGTGGGCTGATGTCTTTGATGAAGAAAGATAGTAATTAGGTCGCACGAAAAGAAAAACCTAGAAAACGACATTGTGGATGAAACTTTAGAGGTTGATGAAATAATCAACATTAAGGAATCTAGGAACCACCCATTAGAAAATGTCATAAGAAACCTTAACCAAAGAACCCTTAGATCACAAGCCCAAAACGAAAGTAACTTCTTTTGTTTTATATCAACTATAGAACCTAAGAATGTGAATGAAGCATTAGGAGATAAAAGTTGTATAGTCGTCATGCAAGAAGAATTAAATCAATTCGTTGCTAACGATGTTTGGGAGTTAGTTCCTCAACCTAGGAATATGACAATCATAGGAACTAAGTGGGTATTTAGAAATAAATTAGACGAGAACGGTATTGTTTCTCGAAATAAGGCTAGGCTAGTTGACTCAAGGCTACAACCAACAAGAGGGCATCGATTATGGATGAAACTTATGCCCGGTGCTCGGACTTGATGTCAATTAGAATATTATAGCTATGCTGGTGCGTTAGATTTTAAACTATTCAAAATAGATGTAAAAAGTTGAATTCTGGAATGGTTTTATCAATTGAGGAGGTATACGTCGCACAACCTCCAGGTTTCAAATGATTTCAAAAAAAACCAGATCATGTTTATAAAATTAAGGAAAGCTTTATATGGTCTTTAAACAAGTACCTAAAAGCTTGGTATGATAGATTTAAAGCTTTCCTTATTTAAACATGAATATAGAAATGGTGGGGAAATGGAATAGCTAACACTCTTTTTACTAGATGAAAATTCTTATTCATCTTTTTTCTAATATATGTCGATGACATTATATTCGGTTCGACTTGTCAAGACATGTGTGATGAATTTACCAAAATCATGCATGACGAGTTCGAGATGAGCATGATGGGTGAACTTAACTTCTTCCTTGGATTACAAATAAAACAAATGGAAGATGGTATTTTCTTTAATCAATCTAAGTATATTAAAGAAATGCTTAAGAAATTTGGTCTAGAAGAGTCTGTGGAAAACTAGAAGGGGGGTTGAATAGTTTACCGCTTTTTAATTTAAGGTTTTAAAGTGATTGTAAAAATTCTAGATTCGACTTTATGTGAATTCAACACTTGCACAAAATATACAATATACCTTATTAAATCAATTATTAAAGATAGTAGGAGAAAAATAATGAAGACAATGAGATATGAGTAAGGGATACAATCAAACCATAACGCGAGGATTTATAGTGGTTCGGTAACGAAGCACCTCTTCGCCCTACTCCACTCCCCGAGCACCTAACTCGAGAGTTTTCTTCACTATGTCAACAAGCTCCTTTATGGCGGAGAAAACCGTACACAACGTTGCTTACACCGATTTACGACACAAAGCTAAATGTCGAGTTCTAATCTTAGCTAGAACCAATCTATCACAACTTCACAACTTCACTACACAACTTAGCTTCACGACTTGATCACGACTACACAACTTCTTCACACCTTAGTTTTCTTCACACCACAACTTCACCAAGGCCACTACTATATTCTCACCTATCTAATATTCTAGGCAAGATCACAAGATCTAACTATACTTAAACAATCACAATGATCTAACAACTTACACAAACTGTACAAGATTTACAAGTCATTTACAAGTTTTGATTTGGGATGCATAGATTGCAAAACACATAAGGTGTAATACTTCTTCACTTGATGATGGAAGTATTCTTCTCTTGCACTTGAGGAATTGAGCTTGGATCACTTGGAAACAAAGCTTTATGATTAAATGATCAAAGGATTTTAGTGAGATGTGTGGGCTGTTTTAGAACAGAAAGAATGAGTGCAAAATGTGAGAAAATAGTAGGGAATAGTCCAGTATTTATAGGACAAACTAGAGGAGCGTCAGTTTTGGGCGGTCCCTTATACAAATTAAGGGGGCCGCCTAGGATGGCGCTCCCCATTTTGTCCTTTTGTGTAGGGAGAATTTTCTGGAACTTTCTAGCCTTTTTAGGTCCGAAAATTTGAATTTTAAAATGTTTATTTTGAATAAAACATTTATTTTAATTGTAGAAAATGTTTTGTAATGTTTATAAAAATGTTTACAACATTTTATAAAAGTGTGAGGTTGAATAAAAATTTCCTTTGATCATAAAATGCATTAAGCATTTATTTATTCATACCTTGAAGTGATATAATTTTTGAAACATACTATATTTACTACTAATTACTTGTTTACGTTTAATTTTACATTGAACGTTTTTATATTTTGTGATTATCAAAACGTAAATATGTGAAAAATATTAGTAATGTTTTTAGGCATTATATTTTATCAACAATCTCCCCTTTGATGATTACATAATTTAAAACTTCATTAAATGTAAAATTATTTTTAAAGAGTTATATAGTGAGTTTTATTGTCTTTCTACCCTCTTTTTGTAAAATCAAAAAGGCATCATCGAGTGTGCTAGGAAAATAGAGGAATAATGACTCCCTTTGATGTGTGCTCCCCCTCAGTCAAGGGGCACCAAAGAATGTGCTATGGTTCTTGGCTTTACAATAAACGAGTTAGAACCAATACATATATTTCTAACTTGTCGCAATTAAGGAAGGAAAAATATGACAAGTGCAAAGAAAGATCAAAGCAAAAGATACTTCAGTCTTTAGGACGATGTGTGTGAATAACACACAATGCATTCATAAAAAAAACAAATATGCTTTAAAGGCATATTATCATAAAGAAAACATCCTAAATAGCCATAGAAGGATTTTGACTTGCTTGCGGACACAAAGGGTTTGACGATTTTTTGGAGGACGTTACGAGTAGTTGGTTGGAGAGTTTTAGAGCGGAGGCGGTTTGTGGAAGGAAAATCTCTTTGAACTCTAGGTGGTGGATGAGGTCGAGTGAGGAGGAATTCAATCCAATTATATCCTAACTTCTTAAAAGCAAGGAATGTTTTTGGGTGGAAGATGCATCTAGGGCAATACCCAACATGTGTGTTTCAACTTGGTTATTGTTGAGGGTGTTGTTTTTGGGGGTAGGTTTGGAGTGATAAGGTGATGTGGGAATGTTGTTTTGTTGTTGAGAGTATTGCATGGCTTAGAGGTTTGATAGGTATTGTAGTTGATTATGTCATCAACTTGGCTTTCTCTTCTTAGAGATAGAGGTGGTGTGTGTTGAGTTTGGTTGTCACTTTGAGGTGGAGCTTGAGTGTGAGCAACATGTGAGTTGATGGGTGAGATGGGAAATGGAGGATGTGAGACAACTTGTGGTGATGTGGTAGTGTCCTTGATGTAAGGATTTGGTAATGCTTGATTGGGGTGATTGTTTTCTTGAGATGGTTCATGATGAGGAGTGAGTGGTTTTGGCATTGGTGTAGGTGAATTTGCATTGAGCACATTAGATGTGTTGCAAAGGTTTGGTTTCTTCCTCCAAATGGGTTTCACACTCATTTTGGCTACCCTTGATGGTTTGGATGTGGGTTTGTTAGGAGATGTCATTGGTGAGGATGATTGTGATGATGATGGTTGAGGATGTATTTATAGAGGAGGAAAGGTTTAAATTCGGAAAAATAAACATTTAAAGGATCAAATCCAAGAAATGTTTGTGAATTTAGGGAAACAATAGCTAAGTCTAGAGGGTATTTGGTCAAAAAGGAAGAAAAATATTGTTTTACCCGTGTCATGCTAGGGCGGTCCCCTTAATTAGGGGTCGGTCCCTTTAAAGATAAGGGGGCCACCCGTTATGAATTAAGGGGGCCGCCTACTGCTATTTCCCAGATTTTCTAAAAATCGGGTTTCTGTTTTGGCGGTTAATTTGCAGCAAGTCCATCCTTTTATGGCAATTAAGATTTTTAGCATATAGCAATTAAGCATTCAACATTCTACATATGTATGACATAATGTAGGATAAAACTATTTCACATAATTTTAGCATATACTCATATATGAATAGAAGACCAAAAGAGTGAAGAATATATGAAATAGTAACTAGATATAATGCACAAAGAATTTTTCTTGACAAAGTGGTTAGTTAAAAACGAATCAACTTTTATGGCATACAACTTAGTGTGTGTGCCTAAGTGCGACAAATGTGGAGTAGCGATTATTTCGACACTAAGACATGTAAAACCTAAGAAATAATTCAAATGCTCCTTGATTTAATTTTGCTCAACCAAGATTTGTTTGAAAATTTATATTAGTTATATTAATTTTGACATAAGTAAGAGAACATTTTGCTATGTGAAAAATGTTTTGAGCATGATCTAACCAATATATGATAGTTGATTTTAGTGCTCCTAGTTGTGAGAAGAACTTTTAGAAAAGTAATAGATGAGACTATTGTTATTTATGTATAATGAAGTATGCATTTCAGATAGAAGGAATTTACGTTAAAAATTTTCTTTTATTACTTTTCCCTAATACTTGTGTTTTTGTGTAAATTAGAAAACCTTGACACAGAGGAAGAAAAAAAAAATTTATCAGTAAGGTGGGTGGTCCTATTAATTCTGGGTGGTCCCTTAAATTTGATGGGGGCCCGCCTTTTAGAATATTAGGGGGCCACCTCCTGTTGAGTAATTTTTTTCATGATTTTTGACAATTAGGGTCATTGATGATTTTCAGTTTCTTTTTTTGGCCGTTATCTTATGCTATTGGTGCCTTATTGACAGTGTTCATCCTTGTCGCTAGTTGGGTTTTAGGGTGCAAGTTTTGTGGTTGTGGTTGTATATCGGCGTGGTGGTCGGCCAGTGGTGTCGGGGATGTGAGTAGTGGCCTATCAGGGGGGATGTGATGAAGGGAACGGGGGGGGGGGGGGGGGGGAGAAGGGACGGGTGGGGAGTGTGGGGGGTTGTGGGGGAAGAGGGGTGGGGGGCGAGGCCAAGGGGGGATCGGGGGGGGCACGGTGTGGGGGTTGACGGGGGGGGGGAGGAGGGAGATGGAGGGGGGGGGGGGGTGAAGGGACGCTAGGGTGGGGGGGGAGAGAGGAGGGGAGGAGGGGGGGTGGGGGTCCGGTGGGGGGAGGAAGGGGGAGTTGTGGGAGAAGTTGGGGCGGGCGGGGGCGGGGGAGGGGAGGGGACGGGAACGGGTGGGGCTGGGGGGGGAGACGGGGTCTGGGTGGGGGATGGGGGGGGAGACGGGGCGGCGATGGGGGGGGGGTTGGAGGGGAGCCGGGCGGAAGGGTCAGGGGGCGGGGCGGTGGTGCTTGGGATCTGGGGCGGGAGAGGGGGGGATAGCGTGAGTTGGGAGAGATGGTTGGGGTGTGGCGGTGGGGTGGGTGAGGATGTTCGGGGGGGGGGGGGGAGGTATGGGGGTGGTCTGTATGGGGGGGAAGGGGGGTGGGTGGAGGATGTAGGTGGGAGTAGGGATTCATTGACTTTGCAAAACCTAATTATGTCTATAAACTTAAGAAAGATCTTTATGGTCTAAAACAAGCCCCAAAAGCTTGGTACGATCGATTAAAAGCCTTTCTTATTAAACATGATTATTCCATGGGAATGGTAGATAACACACTCTTCACTAAAAAGAAAGACTCCAACCTCATTATTGTCCAAATATATGTTGATGACATTATATTCGGATCAACTTGTCAAGAAATGTGTGATGACTTTGCCAAGATCATGCATGATGAGTTTGAAATGAGTATGATGGGGGAACTAAATTTTTTCTTAGGATTACAAATAAAACAATTAGATGATGGAATATTTTTAATCAATCAAAATATATTAAGGAAATGCTTAAGAAATTTAGACTATAAATGCTTATGAGATGTTGTCTAACATTTTGGTTTTCGAAGAAGCAAACCGTTCTTGCCATCTCCATAACCAAAGCAGAATATGTAAGCGCCGGAAAGGCATGTCAACAAGCCCTATGGATGAAACAAGCTCTGGTAGACTATGGCGTTAGGTTAGACGACATTCCAACAATGTGTGATAACAAAGGGGCTATATACTTAAGTAAGAATCCCGTTCAACACTCACGAACAAAACACATAGAGATTCGCCATCACTTCCTTCGCGATAATGTTTAAAAAGGGAATATCTCTATAGAAAAGATCTCATCGGAAGATAACATAGCCGATATTCTAACTAAACCACTTAAACGTGAGCCATTTAACTACTTACGTCTAGGTCTAGGAATGATGGAACAAATTGATTAAGTTTTCGGCATAATAAAGAAATGATAACCATCAAAGAACTGTTTTTCAAAAAAAACTGAGAAAATTTTTCTCAACAGGTGGCGGCCCCTTAATTTTAAGGAGATCGGCCAGACTTTAAGGGGACCACCCACTGACTAAAATATAATATTTTTTTCTCTGTGTCTAGGTTTCTATTTTACACAAAAACACAAGATTGGAAAAAGTCTATAAGCAAACTTTTACAAATTTTTCTATCTAAATGCATATCTCAATCTATTATTTTTTTAAAAGTATTTTTCACAACTAGGAGCACATGAAAATCAATTTTCATATATTGTTGAGATATGCTAAAAACATTTTTCACATATGCATAATGTTCTCTTACTTGTTGTCAAAAGTATATAATCTAATATATATTTTCGACAATCTTGGCTGAGAAAAAATAAATTAAGGAGCATTTAGATTATTTCTTAGGTTTTACATGTCTTAGTGTCGAAATAATCACTACTCAACATTTGTCGCACTTAGGCACACACTAATATTTGCACAAAAGTTTGGTTCGTTTTTACTTAACCCTCGTGTCAAGAAAAATTCTTTGTGCATTATATCTAGTTACTATTCTCTTTTGGTCTTCAATTCATATATGATTATATGCCAAAATTATGTGAAATAGTTTTGTCATACAACTTGTCATATATATGTAGTATGTTAAATGCCTAATTGCTATGTGCTAAAAATCTTAATTGCCATAAAAGGATAGACTTGCTGCAAATTGACCACCAAACCAAAAACCCTCATACAAATTTTTAGGAAATCTAGAAAACAGCAGTAGGCGGCTCCCTTAATTTATAAAGGGCGGTCCCCTTATCTTTAAGGGGACCAACCCCTAATTAAGGGGACCGGCCTAGGCAATCACGGATAAAACAGTATTTTCACCTCCCTTTAACCAAATACTCTCTAGACTTAGCTATTGTTTCCCTAAATTCATAAACATTTCTTGGATTTGATCCTTTAAATGTCAATTCTTCCCAATTTAAACCTTTCTTCCACTATAAATACATTCTCAACCATCATCATCACAATCATCCTCACCAATGACATCTCCTAACAAACCCACATCCAACCCATCAAGGGTAGCCAAAATGAGTGTGAAACCAATTTGGAGGAAGAAACGAAATCCTTGTAACACATCCAATGAGCTCAATGTAAGTTCGCCTACACC
>BQNB010177608.1:0-12950 GCA_026074375.1 Tanacetum coccineum
CCCTCTCCTAGTCTTGGAGAGGGTTGGTTGTTCCATTTGTTTTCCATTCATTTCATTAATACATCATCCATATTCCATCCAAGTTTCTCTAACAATCCAACCCACATCTCACTTATTGTTCTTGGTTGATCTTAAGATTACTAGTATTCTTCACATCCTGTAGCATTATTGTACAAATAAGAACTCGAATGTACCTGATGAGTACAAAGAAGTAAAATACAAGTTGAATGTTTCCACTTGAGATACCTCCTCAGGGCTTGAGCTCAGCTGTAACAAAAAAACCAATCATCAATACAATTATTAGGTGAACATTTGGTTTAACCTTGACTATATCATATAAAAAACATGAGGGCACAATATAAATTAACTGAGTTAAGAGAAACATTATAAAGAAAGGTAAATAACAATCAAAAAGCATCCATAATGACTAACATGAAGGGTGAAGAGCCTGTCCTCAAACTTCACTTCCTTGGTCAAGAAAATAAGATGATTATCCTGCAAAAAAAAACAATATAACACAGTCTCGTTAGGGTTTTGGAGAAGAAAATACGACACATGTATACATAATACATAAAAAGATCCGAATGTGTTCTAAATAAAATTTTCATATTTATCTAAAAGGGAATTTTTTTAAGCATGACATAGAGACGTGGAATATCTTTTTATAATATTGTATCTTTGATATATTTTCTAAATTTATCTCAACAGATAATTTTTTTTAAAGCATGACATATTTGATTTTCATTGTATATCACAACTTCTGGCTTACTTCATTGGTTGAGGTGTTTGTTTGTGAACCCGCAGACCCAGGTTCAAATCTTGTCATAGACAAAATTTTTATCAAAAATCCAAATTTTCTATAAATAAAACGAAATTTATAAAAAAATTAGTAAAACCACGAATTTTACCAAATAAATTAAAAAAACACGAATTTTACCAAAAAAAAATCTTGATCACATGTTTAAAAATAAAAGATAACATAAAAATCCAAATTTTCTATAAATAAAACGAAATTTATAAAAACAAATTAGTAAAACCGAGAATTTTACCAAATAAATTAAAAAACACAAATTTTACCAAAAAAAAAATCTTGATGACATGTTTAAAAATAAAAGATAACTTTTAAATTATGTAAAAAATAAATAAAAAAGATGATGTGTCATTAAATAGTCAAATGTCTCATGTTATATATAATGTAGATATATATATATATATATATATATATATATATATATATATATGATAAAGATCAAATAAAAAGACAAATATTCGTGAGAAGGATAAAAAAAAAAAATTTAATTCTCAAAAAATTCTAAAAAAATTCCACAAGATCGTGTATGTTGGTGCATGAAAAAGTTGTAAAGGACGTTTTTCTAAAAGTAGATAGTTTTGCCGAAAAAAATTTATTAAAAAAAAACGTTTGTGCATTAAATCGGTTTTTTGTGCATCAAAAATTCGTTTTTGTACCCAACTTCTTTTGACTTTTTGCATCAAAATTTTATTGCGCATCAAACTATAACAAGTCGAAAAATTTGTGCATCAAAATTTCTTTTTTTGCGCATTAAAAAAACGTATAAAAACTAAAAATTAGAAAAACTTCTTTTACAAAAGTTTTATGCACCAACATACCTGATTTAATGGAATTTTTTTTGAATTTTTCAAGAACTTTTAAAAAAAAAAAATTATCCTTCTCACGAATATTTGTCTTTTTATTTTAACCTTCCTCTATATATATATATATATATATATATATATATATATATATATATATATATATATAGGGTAAAGATCAAATAAAAAGACAAATATTCGTGAGAAGGATACACTAAACATGTATTTTTTAAAAAGTTGTCTAAAAATTCTGAAAAAAATCTACAAGATCGGGTATGTTGGTACATAAAAAAGTTGTGAAGGAAGTTTTTCTAATTTTGATTTTTTATACGTTTTTTTAATGAACAAAAAACGAAATTTTGATGCACAAAAAATTTTTGATGCACAAAATTTTTAACTTGTTAAAGTTTGATGCGCAATAAAATTTTGATGCAAAAGTTCAAAAGAAGTTGGGTACAAAAACGAATTTTTGAGGCACAAAAAAACAATTTAATGAAATTTTGATGCACAAAATTTTTTTGTGCATAAAAAATTCGTTTTTAGTGCATTAAAAAAATGAATAAAAACTCAAAATTAAAAAAACTTTCTTTACAAAAGTTTTATGCACCAACATACCCGATCTATTGGATTTTTTCGGAATTTTTTGAAAACTTTTTTAAAAATCATGCCTAGTGTATCCTTCTCACGAATATTTGTCTTTTTATTTTATATATATATATATATATAGAGTAATGATCAAATGAGAAGAATAACTACAATGAGAATGATGAGAAGAAACCACAACCACACATTTCAGATGCACCTACAAAAATGGATGCATCTCCCCTTAAACTTCTCCCTCCTATTTGAAATATGTGGCTAAAAATACTTCTTATTCTTCTTATTTTAGTTTTTCTTCTCACTTGATCCCTTCCCTATATATATATATTATCCCGGATAAATATATTTAGCTAGGACAATTATTGTTTTACCCCTTAATGAATCCATATTTTCATTTCATCACTACTCTCATTTTTATTTGTAACTCGTTTCTTATTTTCGCTTGTTTGTTCTATTTAATGTGCACCGTTGTGACCTTTTGACATTTTTGTGACAGCTAGTTGTGAAAGCCATTGCTCCTTTATAGATAATCCCTTCAGTACCTGGCAACATCTCATGAAGCTACTGGATTAGTCTTACCGGCCGAAAGAGATAAGAGGCATATGCCAATATACTTTGTCCTGAGTTGCGTTATTCACATATTGAAAAGCTAGCTTATGCTCATTTTGTCTCAGCCAAACGTTTGAGAAGTTACTTCGAGGCTCATCTGATAGAAGTCATCACTGACAAGCCGGCAAACCATCAAATTTCAGGAAGACCGGCTAAGTGCGCAATTGCGCTGGGAGAGCATAAAATAGCCTTTAAGCCCCAAAATGCAATAAAGGGACAAGTGATGGCGGACTTTCTAGCGAAATCACTATTAGACACACATACATGCCGGTCACACAGGACAACAAGAAACAACCCACTTGAGCAAACACATCCCTCAACCTAGCCCCAAGTACTTTGGCGACAAATCACCCAACATACATATTGTTGTAAGAAAGGTTCTCCGTTTTATTAGTGGAAAAACATTTTTTTAACAAAGATTTATGACAAAAAATATGCTCTTCCTATCATGAGTAAGATGGGATGTTGATATTGGTTTTCGTTTTCTTTTTTTGCCCAAGAGACACGAGTTCGAAACATAGTAACTATTAAGCTCATCCTTTCTAAATTGGTATATTTGCATCGAACAAAACCTTGCACTAACTTGCTTTGACAATTATGCTTTCCTTTTGGACAAACAAAAAACCCTAAAAACTGGCAGAAGTTATGAAGAATGTGATATCATCCAATTCATCCTTTAATGTTTCCTCACGTATATTAACAGCTGTTTGTCTACCATTGCATGCGTGCATCATTCATTTGTGATGATATCAGTTATATATGTTTCTCTCATGTGGGTTACCTCATGGCATACGATATAACTTATAAAGCAAAAGCTTGACTTGTGCTGAGCATCAAATTAAGCAACTTAATAAAGCTAATACAGATCTGATCAAAACGCTATGGCTAAGACATGAACCTGCCCAAGCATTCGATGCTTTATGAATCAACAAGCTTGGGTTTGATGCTCGCTAGATCATCCAAATCTAAATAACAAGTCCTTACATATTGTTTTTTAAAGGTTGACAAACTCATACCAAACTACTAATTTAAAGACATAAGAAGAGAGAAGAAAGAGAGCAACAACAACAACAAAATATAAAAGATAATTTCTCCAGTCCATGTGCCTCACATAATTCTTTTAAATCTGCAAGATCACCCAGAAAATACTTTAGAAAATACTACATAATGTTAGAAGAAATGAGTATTCTTTTACACAACAACAGTAGTATTTAACAAGAGTATAAACTTAGTAGTCATAAGTTCAAAACCCTACTTTTAAGTGAAAGATGTCTTGGCAATATCATAATTATAAGTTACTTTCAGAACCAAAATTGAGCAATGTTTAAAAAAAGGAACTAGGTTTTGAAAAATACTGATCACAGATTACCTACCTATGTTATCTATCATAATTGACACACCTAAAAAGGTATGTTTGTTCCTTTTCTATACCTAGTGACATTGACACTGTTTGCTCAAAATTATCCATCAGGCACATGTAAAACACTCTTTTATATACGGATCTGGAGTTTTGAGTTTTGACCTTTATGTGATTTATAAATTATGCCTTACAAGATTATACAACTAGCAATATATATGATTCATGTATAGTATGGAGCACTCTTGAGATTGCAATGCAGCTTTTTTTTGATAATATCTGGTAGGAAGCCATTCTTACTAAAAGGCAATTTGCATAAAATACCTAAAAAAATTGAAATGAGAAATTTGGTAGCCAACACCAACCTCAGTAATTAATATGTAGTGCAGTGATTACATATTCGAAAAATATTATAGACTTAGATTAAATTATACTTATAAGGTAAAACGAAATGTTCCATATTTTAATCTAGGATAAGTTTTAGATAAAAGTGTACATTACTTTTTACTTTTTTAAGGGTTTAATGCTTATTATTACTTACATCACAAAAAAGTCAAATTCATATTAACTAGAGGTATGTATTCCTTTAATAAAATTAAATTTTGCTTATTTTTTTGGGACACGTAAAAACAAAAAAAGTGTATGCTTTTTTAGATGAAGTACATATTTTCTTGTAACGAGACCACATTACACTGCATCTAGCAGCTTATGTGTATTGTGTTTGTTGATCATGACAATGTTCATATGTTAATATATAACATACTTTTTTTTCATAATAAAAATGTCAGAGACGAGTGGAAATGTACCAAACCAATAGTCCCAGCATGATCATATCCGAATGAGCGCACAAGGTAGTAAAATGCACCATTCTGGAGAGACTGGGTTGTAACCCCCCACTCATTAGTCACTACATTCTGCCCAGTGGAATCGATGAGCACTGCATCACTACCAAACGCCTCCTTCACATTAAAAGGTCCGACTCCCAACTCAAATGGCATATCGTTGATAAACACTATTGATTTTCCTGATCCAGCTTCTCCAACACCTGCATTTCAACACCATCATATATTTACATAAGCAATGTTTGTTTTATAGAGATTATGCAGATCACAAAAAAATGTGTTATACAACTAACTAGCATGTATGCGTGTAGATTACATAATTAATCTAAGTAATGTTTTTGGGGATGTTTTTTGATTTAGTTTTTGTTATAGAAACTAATGTTTTTAGTTAAAAGTGTGAAAACTTGCAACTGTCCACGTGTTTAACTTTGTCATTTAAGTTTGCCAACATTTTGAAGTATCATCAGGGCCGGTTAATTAATAGTTAGCTTTTCATAATATTAAAGACCTTTATTGTCATAAAATTGTGTAAAATGAACTCATTTTTGTAGTGATACTACTATGTAATAAAAGAAAGAAGGATGAAAAGTGACCTTGAATATCATTGTTAGGTGATAGAACAATAGTAGAAGCAGGAGGAACAAATGAAGTAGGGCATGCAGGTGGTGGTTGTGTCAAGGAAGTAGCAGCCAATGATGGTGTTGTAGTATGACTCAACATTTTCATAATATTACCTTCATCAACATCCTTGCTTTTAGCATTCTTACTTGGGATTCCATATTGATGATTCATCATTAAATCAGTAAGCAACATCTCGGAGCTACTCACGACCGTCCGATTATCATTTGCATGATGATTTTCTTGATTAATCATAGCACCAAGGTCCGAAAAACAAAACCCTTGTGTGAAAGTTGATGTGGTGGGCGCTTGAGGCGCTTGCTGCATCACGGGAAAATAGAAAGGTTCTTGAAAGAACTCTTCGTGGTGCTGGTGGGACTGAGAACCGGTCCCACCAACACCGCCTAAATAGGTTTGCGGTTGTTGGTTTACCGAAACAGTAGGGGAGTTCAAAAGAAACTCAATTGACTTGGAAGAGGACTTGTCCGAAGAAGACGACGAAGAGGCTGTTGTTGTTGCCGCCTTTGTGGCGGCAACACCATACTGAGTTTGGTGGTTTTGTGATCTTGGGAGTTGGCGGTTTTTGTTTTTGCTCCTAGACTTCCTATTTTGGAACCAATAAAACACGTTGGCATCACCGACTTGACCATACTCTTGAAGTCGAGCTCGAATTCTTCTGATTTCATCTCTTGGTGGATTCACCATACCTGAGTTGAAAATGGACTCAAGGATCCGGATTTGCTCAGGTTTAGGGTTCCATCTTGGCTTCGGTTCCGGGGTTCTTTCGTCACATCCTGTCATGTTTTGTACATCTTAGTTTCGGTACAAATATTATAAGAAATACATTTTGTAACGTATGAAACATTCTTAACTCTTTTTCCGGATGTATGCATAATAAAATGGAAACCATAAGTTATATAATTTATCACCCCTTCAACTTTATAAGGAACAAGTTCATAATTATCTAAAACACATACGTATACACTTTTAAACTAAAAGTCTAAAACATTTGGATAGAGCTTAAAACAAGCATGCGTGAACTAAAGAAGATATTAAACCATAAATCTTCAATACCCCATGATTATATATGTGATTAAGTTTGCAAAATAGTATAAAGCTGATATTAAAAAAATATGAAAAGTACCAGAAGTGTAAGGAGATGATCTGTTGGTTGCAGAAGAGAGGTGATGGTTGGAGCCATGGGACTGTTGCCATTGGTGGTCTTGAAAATTGGGTTTTGATTTGAACATACTAGGCCAGTGCCTATTTGATGAACCCATGATCTTAAATTGCTAACTATGATTGTGAATGTGTGTGATATGATGATTGATGTTGAATGAACTTGTCACAGACTTGAAGTCAGAGACAAAAAAGTTATACCCTCTTTGTGTTTTGGCTCTTTTTTTGGTTTACTGAAGATGAATGAAAGGTCTAGGACAAGTATAAATCTCTTCTTATAGCCATAGACTTCTCACCTACTCCTGCATTTCATTTCAGTTACAATTAATATAAATCCAAATATAATATAATAATAAAGTATATTACACTCTAAATAAATAAACAAAACATATCTTTTCACATATATATATTATAACAAAACATATCTTTTCACCAGCAAGAAACTAGATACAAAATTACGAAAAGATCAAACAAGAGTTACAAAAGTTTATGAGGATTAAGACACAATCAAACGACTTGTTTCAAAATGACAAAGTAACAACCTAAGCATGAGAATAAAAAAAAACAAGAACAAGAATTGCATGAAAGTAAAAGACAGATGGAGATTATACAGTGTAAACCTCAAGAAGTATAGAATACTTTGGACTAAGTAAATGAAAATTAGAACATTTATTAATTGTTAATGAAAGAGTTAATTGTTTTGCACATACATATATTATAAGGCAAAAAGGTTGGTGTTGCAGGGAAGAATAAATAGGGGGCAATTGAAAGCAAATTAAGAAGAAAGTATGTAAGGGTTGGAGTGGGAAAGTGGTGGTGGGGGATTTATTGCTAGTTGGGGTTATTTCAGGCAAAGTTATAATATGGGTTCTTCTTGGATTGACTCGAGGGCAATTTATTTCCCTTTCCATCTTTCAATGAGGGATAAAAACTTAAATTCACATGGATGAAGAAATTGAGTAAAACCTTTTTTGAAATAACATTAAAATCATATTGTATGTGGTAAAAAGTACACTTGAATTTGTGTGGTTTATCATCGGTAGTTCATTTGAATGAATTATGCATGTTACCGAACAATTTTATGTTATTATGAACATTATTTTGAAAAGACGAGAAAAACTAAAATGCGATGCGGATTACGACTAATCTTCAAAAACTTGAAGCTAATGTGTCTAATGATGTGGATGATGACGTTTGGTTACCCTTGAATTCGGTCTTAACGACTGAATGAAGAATTCGCTATCCGGATATTTTATTGGTAAAAGGTTTGTTTTTCCTGTCGTGGAATGGTTTGTACACAATAATTGGGAAAATATGAATCAAATAAAGTAACTTTGGTGAAAGGTTTTTTTTTTCTTTAAGTTCTCATCTAGTGAGGGTGTTGATTCGGTGCTTAGAGATGGCTCATGGATGATTCGTGGAGTCTTTATTTTTCTAAATAAATGGTCGCCCTCCGTGAGCCTTCTTAAAGAAGATTTGTCTCGTGTTCCAGCGTGGGTGAAATTTCATAATGTCCCGTTGGTTGCCTATAAATCGGATAGTTTAAGCTTGATTGCCACAAAAAATGGTAGCCCAATGATGCTAGACTCATACACAAACTCCATATGTTTGGAATCATGGGGGGAGTAGCTATGCAAGAATTTTGATTGAAATAAAGGGTTGTAATAATTTTAGCGATAATCTGGTCATGGTTGTGCCAAACATTGAAGGAACTAGATATACGAAAGAAACCATTCGTGTTGAATATGAGTGAAAACCTCCTCGTTGTAGTACTTGCTTGATATTTGGTCACTCACTTGATGATTGTCCAAAAGCTCCTAAACGAGTGGTGAATAGGATGGATAAAGGTAAGGGTAGATCATCCATGGCGGATGACGAAGGTTTTGTTGAAGTAAAAAAGAAAAAAATAGTTGGTAATATTGGAGGCAACAAAAACTTCAAACCGGTCTTGGTGAAACCAAAACCTCAGTATCGACCAAAAGCAAAACAATCGACTGACCTCAGTATCTCCCTAAAGCAAAATAATCGACTGAAGGGGAGAACCAAAAGACGACTCCCTCTGTTGGTAAGAAGAATGTTTCGGCATCAGGTAATGGTACTTTCTCCGTTAGTAAATCGTTTGAGGCTTTAAATGTTGAAAACTCAGTTAGTGAGGAAGTCGAAACGGGTAATAAGGCTTCTACGTCTAGTGTGCAAGAGGAAGGGCAAAGCTCTACCTCGCTAGTAGAAAAAATTAATATGTTTGAAAAACAACTCCTGGAGGGGAATTGCGTGCTTGTGAATGATGATGGTAAACCTCTAAAAAAGGTTGATTATTCGGGTAATGAGGATAGTGAGGATGAAACTGAATCTGCTGATAATCAAATGGCAAGTTATCTGGCTTCAAAACCGTTGGGGTTGGATATGATACTAAGAGCTTGCTAGAACAATTGAGGGAAACGTATGTGAATGATGATTACGACCCATACGATGATGATATGTATGAAGGTCAGGACATTCCTGACAATATTTAATCTATATGCGAAAATTTGGATATCAAGCTACGAAGTCGAATGAAGAAATAAATTACTTGTTGGTATTAAGTCATTTGTAGTCTTGTTATAATTGTACTTTCCTTAAGGAAGTTGGTTGCCTATATAACGGGCTGAGATGTGAGATTCACTCACATCTATTGTACTGAATTATTTTGGAATAATAAATTTATCGGAAAAACTATTTACCCAAAAAAACTTAAAAACGATGCTACATATATAGCTAGGTATCCAATTATCGAATTATCGAAATCTTAGTTCTTTAGATAGCCATTAATCGAAATCTAACAAGCATGACCACCAACTCTTCGTTGCTTCGAAATCTAACAAGCATGATCAAATTACAGGTGTGATATCAAGAAATCTGAAGACATCATGTTCGTTTAATTTCCTTTATATGGTAGCATTGAGTTTTTATGTTTAGTGGAGGCGTATTAGTGTATTTCTTTGGTTTAGTTTAGGTGATTGTCTAGGTGTAGTTCTAAGTGTAAGTTCTCTTCATTAGAGTTGTTATTTTAGGTTCGGGGTTTTATTTTTCTATTCTTCGATGCGTTGTAATATCTAGCTTCTTGCTATTTTATTATTGAAAATTCTTTTGTTGTTAAAAATAAACATACACGGCGAGGTTTGGGCTAGCTATCTTCGTGGCTTTTGAGGTCGTGGAGCATTCTCTTTTCTCTAGTTTCTTTTCGTTCCATATTTTAGTTTTAGTTATTTGTAATATTTGCATCGTATCTATGAGACTGAGATACCGAGTATGACTCTGAATCCAGTCTCAAGTTATTAGAAAGTAAAACATATGTAAATTTGCAGTCTCTTGGAGATGAATACATCAGAGAGTTTCCCGCTATCATTTCCTATGAGTGAGAATTCTAGTTAGTTATTGTTGGGTTATGTTAGTTGGATACGCAATGTACGACTAGAAGTGTGTAAGCCTATTGGGGGCACACACGTTAAACGCATAGAGCACGTTTAATACTTCACAATACGTTCCTATGTAAACCATTCGGACCAAAACCGACTTGGACAAATTCCTAGCGCTGTCCTAATGTAGAAGCCGGCCTGGAAGGATCTAGAGTTGTCCATGTTCATTGTATTTTGGTGATAAGATGAGAGAAAGAGTTGTGATAGGTTTTAAGTCGTTTGTTTGGACCATTATAAACTAGGGTTTGGAGGGTATAAAAACCCTCAATCCCTAGCTCATATACACGCATAACAGAACTTCAAAACACAGAAAAAACAACTCCTCCACTATCTCATTAAATCTGCCGATTGTATAAACCCAAATTAGGGTTTAACTTATTTTCGGTACTCCTTTTTTTAAGCTGTTTGATTTTCGGTGAGCACATAAGGGGTGTTTACCGATTGTGATTTGATCCCACGACCCCATAACAGCTTGGTTACTTCGGTTTACTCGTTTTCAATTGTTGACAGAAGGTAGGAACGTTTTTAGGGTTCATTGGTTGGTTTTCGGATCTGCTTACCCAAATTCGGTGACAACCGAAATCAGTGAAAACCCTAATTCACTTTTCTGATTTTCGGTCCTATATTCAAGAGAGGTTTTGGGTACTTTGTTCAGAGGTGATTGGTATACACTTGTTGTATTGGGTACACGTGAAGTTTGGACTAGCATCCGGGCGTGCTTGTTTACGTGTTTGTGTGAGCACTCGTAGAGGTGACAATTTAGTCACTCGTTTCTCGTTCTTGGTTTCATTTATTTGCTGGTGTCTACAAGGGTATGTTTCTATTTACTCTTTTACATTCCTTATGTGTTTTACTGTATGTTAATTATTTGTACTAGACTCGATCTATCCGCTGCGTACTCGTAAGAGTTAAATTGGTTAACTTGATTGTTAAATTCCAACAGTGGCATCACGAGTCAACTTGTTTAGTATTTATGTATTACATACGATTTAAAACACGCTAGGGCTGCATGAAATTGGTTTATTTATTGTTTTTATTGAAAATTATGGCAACGACATGCAATCCTTGCCATAAATAATGAATAAACAACCTAGAATCAACACAAACATAAAATGATAAAAAGAAGTATAGATTAAAAATTAAATGTTAATTAAGTTGCTATGTTAATCTATTCTTGTTTTATCTCGGCTGTAAGACTCACGCAATCATGTTATATGATGTATGTGGCGATCTAGGCACTTTAGCAGAAAACCTAGTGAGAGTCTTATGGTTCTCCAATTGGGGAAGACTCTTTTGAGAACTCGAGGCATTATGTGATTTACTGCTTTCATTATAAGAGTTTGTTCCTCAATTTTCAATCCAATTTTTAGTCTGTTTTAATTGCTTATATGTGATATGCCTTGTGTCTAGTCAATATTTGCAAAATATAGATTTTATGAAACTCTTAAAACCGGACTAATACTTATAGAGTAATTTGGATTGAACATGTCTAATATTACACACATAATTTTATTCCTTGTGACCAGTTATGTGTTATTTGCGAAACCGGGGTTTTTGGACAAATTAATACGGACATTAAACTATGAAATTTGATTTCTTGTGAAGCTTTAGTTTTACATGCGCGATATGGGGTTGAATTGATCTTTAATTTTCTCCCGCCCCACTACATGCTTCGGCATATGAGGGAATTATTGGAATTACTTGTGTTTTCGGACCAAGTAGGAGTACAATATAGGGTTTGATCAATTTGTAATCCCACCATATTGGCATCAATAAAACTAATGTTAACAAAAGGGGTTTCTTAACATACAATAGCATCATTAGTCAATTGGAAGTACGGCTCACCCATCATGGACAAACTATAAGAGAAGTTTGTCCTTTTCTTTACTTTTTCGTGTGATTTCGTCTGTTTTGTACGTTTTCCTCCTTTTTCGTCCGGCTTTTTACGTTGTCGTCTGGTTTTTTATGTTTTCGTCAGATTTCTTACATTTCCGATCGATGTTTTATGTTTTCGTCCTTTTTTTTACATTTTCGTTTGTTTTTTTAAATTTACGTCCGTTTTTGTACGTTCTCGTCTGTTTTCTTATGTTTCCGTCTGTTTTTTTTTACGTTTTTGTCTATTTTTTTGAAACGAATTAAGACGTATAAAACCTAATAAAAAGAAGATAGGTGTGAAAAAAATAAAAGAAAACGTCCAAAACGTAAGAAATCGGACGAAAACGTAAAAAACGGATGAAAACGTAAGAAATCGGACGAAAACGTAAGAAATCGGACGAAAACGTAAGAAATCGGACGAAAACGTAAAAAACAGACGAAAACATACGAAATATGACGAAAACGTAAAAAAGGACAAAAACGTAAAAAAAGCAGACGAAAACGTAATAAATCGGACGAAAACTTAAGAAACCAGACGAAAACGTAAAAAACAGACGAAAACGTAAGAAGTCTGACGAAAACGTAAAAAAAGGGCCGAAAACGTAAGAAATCGGGAGAAAAAGTAATAAATCGGACGAAACGTAAGAAATCAGACGAAAACGTAAGAAATCGAACGAAAACGTGAAAAAACAGACGAAAGTGTAATAAATTGGACGAAAATTTAAAAAAACAGACGAAAACGTAAGAAATATGACAAAAACATAAAAAACGGACGAAAACGTAAGAAATCGGGCGAAACGTAAG
>BQNB010177610.1:0-11928 GCA_026074375.1 Tanacetum coccineum
GGGACTCACGGACCTTTGGTTTCAAAAACTCTTAGGCTTCCCGTATATACATAGCTTATTAGAAAAACTTAAAATGAAACAGTCAAAGTTCAAAAGCATATTTAAATTTAACAAAAATAGATTTTCATTTATTAATTCACACTTAATATTAAACATAACCATGATACAATTGTAACCCTCGACCTTTTAGAAGGCTGCAACATCGGTTGTGAGCCGGCAATACGTAGCAAACTTTTATCAGTCTCGGATTATTATTCTTACCATGGGCTTTTTTTAGAAGGCTGTAACATCGGTTGTGAGCCGGCAAGATGCAACAAACTTTTATCAGCCCACAGTTTATATTTATAATTCATTCTTTTTTTTCATTTTTCATCATATATATATATTCATTTTATACTTTATTTCACGATATAGAGAATACTTCTTTTTGGAAAATTTAAGTATAAATTTGAACTAAGACTAAAATTATTGCTATCACGACTACATCCAAAAATGTGATTTATAGTTTAATTTCGCAAAAAGGCACAATATTAGTCCGGATAGGAGCTTAGGGAAAAAAGTTACAAATACATACATGACCTCTTAATATTTCCAAATAATCCTGTTTACATCTAACTCATACTTACTCTATTATATTTCGTTCTTCGCGAATTTCCGTGATGCTTAGTCTAAACGTAAAGGAACAAGCTAGAGCTCAACACGCTTCGATCGAGTCAAAATTATTCTTATTCTACCCAGGCAGAAAGTCAAAATTATGGACAAAAACAACTTATTTTGTTTTTTGATTTTTTTTGAATTTTAGTGGTAAAATGGGAATACTGAAAACAACGACTGCAGGCACAATCAAATCGATAGAATTCCCCCATACTAGAACTAAAACATTGTCCTCAATGCTTTAAGAAGGTCTTTTTACGTCACTCTAAGGCCTTTATTAAGTATGCTTAAAGATAATGTTAGTCGTTAATTAAGGATATTGGATTTCCCTAAATGAAGCTGAGGATTTGACGCTCCGAGTGATGCGAAAGGACAAAAACCGCGAGTACGAGAGGCTGTCAAAATCTGGCCAATCCTGGACATACAACAAAAATACAAGCAAACGAGAATGGAAGAGGCTATCCTCCTCACAACAAAAAAAACACTTATTCATTACTACATAATATTACTATGGATAAGCATGGTTTTGCCTCCCACGTAACACTTTTTTAGGTCACTACTTACCCATCCTCGAATACAATGTCCGTGGGAAGGTTTGGAGATCTGGGACAACCATTTGTGGTACGTCCCCTCCAAAGTAGTGCTTAAGTCTATGACCGTTCACCTTGAAGTTTGGCCTGTCGGTTTGAGATAACTCGACAGTGCCATAAGGGTACACTTGGGCAATGGTGAACGGTCCGGTCCAACGGGTTTTAATTTTACCCGAGAAAATCTTTAATCGAGAATTAAAAAGAAGGACTCGGTCACCAACGTTGAAAACGCGGTTTTATGATCTTGGAGTCAATAATATCCCTCTTTGTTTCTCTTTATAGATCAAAGAGTTCTGCATAGGCTTGATCATGAAGTTTTCCAAATAATTCATTGAGTTGAACTTCCGTATCACACCCAGTCGAAAGTTCAAAGATTTGCATGCTTTCAGTGCCCAATAGGCTTTTGTGCTTGGAATTGATTGACAGACGACATGCCTTTCCGTACACGAGCTTGTAAGGAGTACAAACCCGATGGATGTTTTGAAAGCGGTACGGAAGGCCCAATAGAGCGACATCTACATTTAAAATTCCGACCAAGAGGCATAGTTTTCTCGCCTACGGTCCTCTATCAAGAATTGTTTGCAACCACGGTTGGAGAACTTCACTTGCTCGCTTGTTTCTGGGGGTGATATGCGGTAGCAAGACGGGAGTGACACCGTACTTAAGCATGACCTTTGAGAATTGGTCATTGCAAAAGTGCGTACCGCGATCACTAATGATGGCGCGGGGAGTTCCAAACCGAGCAAAGAGAGATTTTAGGAATTTGCAAACAACTCGGGCGTCGTTGGTGGGGAGCGCTTTCTCTTCGACCCATATACGATAAGTAATCTATCCGCCACTGAGTTATATACGTTGTTGCCCCTCATGAATACGTGGAAACGGCCCCCTTATGAAATCGATGCCCCAAACGTCAAAGATTTCACAAACTTGGATGGAATTTTGAGGCATTTCATCACGTTGCGAAATTTTTCCTTGACGTTGACAAGTGTCACATCGGGTGACCAAGTCATGGGCATCTCGATAAATTGTGGGCCAATAAAATCCTGAGTCAAAAACCTTTTTGGCGGTGTAGTTGGCACCGTAATGTCCCCCGGTGGGTCCACTATGGCAAGCTTTGAGGATGTCAATAGCTTCTTGGCCCGAGACACACCGCCGGATCACTTGATCCGCACATATTTTGAACAAATAGGGGTCGTCCCAAAAGTAGTGTTTAACATCCTTGAAAAACTGTCATATTGTTGGGACCGACAATCCCTTTAACAATGAAATTCCCTGCGTGGTAATTTGCAAAATCGGCAAACCACGGGGTACTTGAGTCACCACGAAAAGTCACCATATTAAGTGTCTCGAGAGGAAACGTTTCATTTATCTCCTTTGGGTCGAGCACATTTTCATAAGGATTTTCTAATCGGGAATGATGATCGACCACTAGATTCTCGGCTCCTTTTGTGTTAATTACTTTGAATTTGAACTCTTGAAGGAGGAGAACCCACCGAATCAATCTCACCTTGTAATCGTTTTTAGCAAATAGATATTTGAGGGTGGAGTGATCCATATACACAATGCTTTTGTTCAAGATGAGGTATGACCGAAATATTTTGAAGGCATACACCACAGCTAACATTTCTTTCTCCGTCGTGGTGTAATGCGATTCCGCCTCGGTCATTGTTTTACTAGCATAGTGTATAGGCCTAAAACTTTTCATGACTAGCCCAAGACCGCACTATGGACAAAGTAGCTTCATCGTCACATAACTACACAAAGGGTAAGTCCCGCTCGGGGGCAATCAATATTGGAGCTTCGGTAAGTTTTTTCTTTAACGTTTCAAAAGCTTGAATACATTCATCAGAGAATGTACGGGGTATTTTTCCTCAAGAAGATAAGTCATCGGTCCGGGAAAAAAAAAAAAAAAAAAAAAAAAAAAAAAATTTTTCTGGACAAAATCCTTATGAACCATCGTAGAAACCGCAGACCGAGAAAAACTCCAAAACACCCTAACGATAGGTGGGATGAGGTAACATAGCAATCAACATCGACTTTGGCTTTATCGCCCTCAATCTCGTTTCTTGGAATCATGGCCAAGGACAAATAACCTTCCATAACCATAAAATGACCTCTTTTCCCAATTTAGACAAAGATTTGGTTCTTCACACCTTTAAGCATCCTTGTCACATGAGAGAGGCAATTTCCGAATGAATTCCCAAAGACCAAAAAGTCATCCATAAAGACTTCCATCTTTTTTTCGATCATATCATGAAAGATAGCCATCATACACCTTTGGAACCTGCCTGGTGCATTGCATTAAGCCGAAATGCCATGCGACGTAGCGAACGTTCCATAAGGGTACACGAGAATGTGGTCTTTTCTTGATCAAGAGGTCGATGGGAATTTAAAGTAACCCGGAGATAACCATTGAAAAAAAATAGTATTCGTTTCTCCCCGGCTAATCTCTCAATCATTTGACCATAAATGTTAATGGAAAGTGGTCTTTACGGGTGGCGTCATTTAACTTTTGGTAGTTAATGCATACACGCCATCCCGTAACTAATCGAGTAGGAATTAACTTGTTTTCATCATTGTCAACAACGGTAAAGCTACCTTTTTTTAGTACGCAATGTACGGGGCTCACCCCAAGACTATCCGAGATCGGTGTGTTAAATTAATCCGGCGTCAAGAAGTGTGGAGATCTTAATGACCCTTAGATCGTTATAAGACACGAATCTAGGATATAGTAACAATGATTAATAAAAAAACTTGCTACCGCGAATAATAAAATAGAAATCCAGAGTTACTTCAAGGTTTTTCTTTATTCATTATATCCTAAGATCAAATGATCTTGAGCTAAACTAACTAATACATAAGTGGTTATAAACACATCTACTAACTATCTAACTATCTAACTAAACTAAACGTATATCACACACATGTATTGTTTTAGTCGAAACTCTCATTGAGAACACACACTTTTCTGGATACTAAAACAATATGCCTAGACCTCCTTTTATAGCATAAGGAGTCAAGCTTTACATGGAAACTATTTAAAAGATATTAAAGAGTTTGACCAAATCTTTATCTCTTCATCCTTTTATCTCTTTTGACCAATCTTATTTTCTTCTACCATCTTGTAGAATCCCACAATGACGACTTTGGTCCTTTTGTTTCATCTTGTTTCATTCGTGTTTTGTCTTATCAACTCAAATATAATTCCCAACAATCTTCCCCTAGTTGATAATACAACACCAAATAAGACACGAACGTTCCTGAAGTTTAATATAAGAATGAAAAACTTCCCCTTAAGCACCAAAGTATCTACAAGTTACAAATAATCAAATCTTCTTCCCTTTTTGTCATCTCAAAATCGGGGACTAAATATGCAACTTCGATCTTCACAACCACGAACCAATATTACACTTCTAATCCAAGCCTTCTATCTCCTCAAATTACCCACCATTAAGCACAATAAGAAAAATGAACTTGAGTAGTAGACACTCACACTAGCAGTAGTAATAATGACTAGTAGTAGCAAAAACCTTCACCTCGATGTAGCATGTAAATGGTTAAACATTTTAACATTAAGCTTCCCCTGAAACCCATATGTTAACCATTTCTTGAATCTTCAATTCTGTAGGCTCTATGTAATAATTACTGATGAAGAAAATTAAGTATAACGAACTTGATGCTCAAGTAGAACAACCTAAACTTGTGTCTTATATCTTGTTTATCCACCCGACGTCGAACTCATACCAAGACCAAAATATAAGTAGATCACAATCTCTTGACAAAATCCTCATATATGAGACACATATCTAAAGTGATAGCAAATGTGAGCATTGAGCACCATAAGAAAAATCACACACCTTTGCTAGATTCGTCAAGTCTTCGTCACAACGTTATAAGCACGAACAAGTTACCTCCTCCTAAAAGGTATGATAAAACACAAACCCAAATAATTCCACTTCAACTTCAAATAGGTCATAAACAACCTTCTTCGTAACTAATTCGAACAAATAATCCAAAATATGAGCCTTTGAAACTTTTAGGAACATTTAAACCAAAAACATTCCAGAACAAAAACTTTGACACATCTTTTCTTCATAAAGTCGACACCAACAAAAACCTTGAACAATCCTAGATATGAGAGCACGATCACTGATACCAATTGTTGAGAACTTGTATGACACCCTTAGATCGTTATTAAGACTCATCCTAGGATATAGTAACAATAATAATAAACTTGCACAGCGAATAATAAAAACAAAAATCAGAGTTACTTCAAGGTTTTCTTTATACATTATACCTCCAAGGATAAAATGATCCTATGAGGCTAACTAACAATACAGTAGATGTTTATAACACATCTACTACACTTATGGCTAACTGATGCTAACTAACTAAACATGTACAAACACTCACGTTTTTGTTTTTAGACGACTTTCATTGAGAACACACAACTTCCTGGAACTAAAACAATATGCCTAACCTGCCTTTTATAGCAAAAGGAGTCATGCTTTACATGAAACTATTTAAAAAGATATTAATAAGTTTTGAACCAAATCGTTTATCTCTTCATCTTTATCTCTTTTTGACCAAATCTTTATTTTCTTCTACATCTTGTAAAATCCCACAATGACGACTTTGGTCCTTTTATTTCCATCTTGTTTCATTCGTGTTTTGTCTTATCAACTCAAATATAATTCCTAACAAGAAGTTTTTCAACCTCCTTTTTGATGACATCATGTATTTTCAGATTCACCCGTCTTTGAGGTTGGACCGTCGGTTTGTAGTCCTCTTTTATAAGAATCTTGTGAGTACAAAATTATGGGTTAATACCCTTAATGTCGGAGAGTTTCCAAGCGATGGCTCGCTTGTGTGACTTCAAAACCTTTACGAGAGCGGCTTTTTCCTCGACACTCAAGTCTTTAGCAATTATGACGGGCAACTTATTGTCACCCTCCAAAAATGCATACTCAAGATGAGGAGGTAAGTCATTAAGTTCGACCTCGAGAGGTTCATCAATTGAAGATCTTCTTTTAGCTTCATAAAATTTTAAGTTCTTTTCGAATTTGAGGCAAATACATTCCTTGAGTGGGAGGGGGTAATGATGGATCATCATTAAGAAATGCTTCAAGAAGAAGAATGTCCCCCTCTAAGTCGTAATAAGAGTGATCAACTTCTGTGAATTGATCTCTTCAAGTAGAGGATAGGTTGACATTCTTCGAGAAGAAAATCCACTAATCCCCGAAGGGAGTGAGGGTTGGAGAAGAGGTAGAAACGATCGGGTCATAATAAGGAGTGGGATTGCCACTCGCGATCACATTAGAGAAACCGATAACTTCTTGAGAATACTCCTCACAAGCCATATTAATGATGTCGATTCGGTTAACCGAATTATCATCATAATTAGAGGAGTATTATAACACCCCCATTTTTACAATATAGCAGTCGTAAGATAATCCTGGGGTATTACTTCCACTGGGATACAACAATCATAATCTAGAAAACAACTTTAAAAGAGACGTTGTTGGAAAAATTTAGTTATCATTCATTATAATCAGAGTTTTTTTAACAAAATTGCAGGTCCTAAAATCTAAAACTTCATGTTTGAATGATAACAGTTCAGCCACCTTCGAGTCTATGCCACTTCGTGCCGCAACTTGCTCAATTACCTGAGATAAACATGCTAAAAAGTCAACACAAAGGTTGAGTGAAATTCATAGGTTTGAAATATAATATTTGAATACAAGTTATAGTGTAAATGCTGGTATTGCAGGGATAATTATCATAGAGAACATTATTATCATGGAGAACAGTATTATCATGGAGAATAGTATTATCATGGAGAACAGTATTATTACCCTAAACTCATGAATCACATAAGAGGTATTAAAGAGATATAGGAGATATTTACCCCAAAGAGATAATAAAGGAGATATAGGAGATATTACCCAAAGAAGATTTAGGGAGATATTACCTCAAATATATATGGGAGATTACAACCCAAAAAGATATTAAGAGAGATATTGTGGGAGATATTACCAAATAAATATTTCCATGTACCTAGGAATAATATATCAGGATAGGCATAAGTTTTAGCATAACACTTGTATTAATGATTTTAATAGTGGTGTCGACGGGTTTATAAGATATGTGAGATTATGAAATTCATTAAGTCTTTGAAAAGTAATCACATTGTTATAAGATAAACGAGTATATAAAAGAGTTTGTAATAAGCATGGTACCCCCACGCGGGTATTGAAACATTAAAGAGATGGAAAAGAAGCTATGATCCAACCTGATATGTAGATGGTAATAAATATTCCAAAAATGAAAGCTGAACCGACCTAACACAAACATAAACTGGAAGGTTTATATAGCAAATGATAGTAAACATGCCACAGTCAATACCACCGAGTAGAATATTTCAAGTCTTAGGAAGATTGTACTTTAGAACTTTGATTTAAGAAGTTTATGAGTGATTGAAGAGCTTTGGAATTATTGTATCACCGTTCCAGAGCACTAATTCAGAAGTCCACATCAGTAAACGTTTGAGGAGCTAGGGCACTTTAAATCGTAAACCCAACAACTCAGTCATAACGTAATACCAAGATGAAACTCCTTAATATGAAGCTCCCTATTAATTGTGATATGATAACATTGGTTTTAAGCGTTTAAACAATATCTGGAAATGTTAAGCACGTCACTGTTATTAATATTTATGTATTGGTAAGGTTTTAAATATGATTTTACACTTTTTCAAAATGTTACATTTTAGACCCTGGGGTTTGGAAAATTGCAAGTAGACCCCTAGGGTTTGCATTTTTACGACTTTGGTCCTTCAACTTTGAAAGATATACCAAGTAAACCTTGGACTTTGAAAAGTGACATAATAGATCCCTGGAGTTATAACTTTGATAAAATGACACTTTTAGTCCTTTTAGTTATAAGTTTCCAAAAGTTACGATATATACCCCTTGCATGGATTATAATTACAAAACATGTCCAAATTGCCATGCAAGCTTATTTTAACATTTTATTAGACATTTATGAGTTATAATAAACTAAAATATGAAGTTTTAAAACGGTGCAACACAATTTAAATAACGAATCGTTAAGTCAAGGAAGCAAAACGGGTCAAATTAGGGTTCAAAACGGTAAACGCGCGGGTTTTTAAAGTTCAAATTCCCTCATTATCAATAAAGTGATATTTTTAACATTATTTAAGAATTCTAGGATAGATTATAATAATATTTAACCATTATAACATTTAGTTTTAAGAAAAACACGAAATTAGGGTTTCGGGTGTACGGTTTTGGATCAAAACGGAAAATGAGCATGAATTGAGTTATGAAACTTTAACAAGAGTATATTTATGAACATAAAACAATATAGAGTTGTAGTAGCAGAGTAGAACATTTCAAAACCTGGGTTTGAGCTTCAAGGAGCAAATGGCTTGGAAACGGGTCAGAATCGGGACTTTCGGCTTCGTACGCCTAGAATAACGACTCCCGGGCTTCGTTTCTTGGTTTCTTTTGCTTCCTTTCTGAACTTGAGCCTTCTTAAGATCACTTAGGATCTATTAGAGCAAAGGATTGCTTCTATGTAAGGGTTATAGAGGAGGAAGTGGGGGATGAAGAAAAATGAACACATAGGAGTCCTATTTATACCCATTTGAAGGTATAAGGAGTAAGCAAGGGTTATGATCTGGTCTTGACATGTAATAGGTCTAGTGTATGATGTGTCTAAGCTAGAAAATCAATGGTGGAGGTCTAGGATAGTAGATTGATGAGGTGTTTGTGTTTGGAGCTTGCCGCGGCTGAAGTAAGCAAAAGAGAGGCCATGTGCTCTCAATTTTGACCAAGGAATGGTCTAAGTAGGTGAATAAGCTGCTTAAGGGATTCTAGAAGAGGTTCACATAAGTTATTTGCACTTGGAATGGTTTGAAATGGGTCAAAATTGAGTATGAAAGGGTTCGGGTCTGTTTTGGGGTTCGACTAGGTTTTCACAAGTTTTCAAGTCTTTATTTCATGTATAAATGATTAAGGATAGTTAATATATGTAGCCAAGGTCTGATATAGGAAGGATTAGCAAAGATTAGCAATTGGTTTGGGTTAAAACGGATTAGAATTGAAGAAATGAGGTCACGGGTTTGATTAGGGCACGTTTAGGGTTTTCTTGACTTTCTTGGTTTATATTTTGCATACTCTTGATTAGGAATGATGGAATACAGATCCTAGGGCTTATATAAAGTATTATCAATGAAGTTTGGTCGTTGGTTTAAGTTAAAATAGGTTGAAATTGAAAGAATAAGCCGTGGCTTGGAATTAGGGCTCGTATTATACTTTTAGGGTTTTCTAGCTTTGTAATTCTTGTACATTGTTGAAGCAAGGATGGTTAATGATGGATAAAGGTTTGTAAACTCATTTTATGGGTTTACAATGACTCTTGGTTGCTTACTTGAGAATGAGATGGTCTGAAAATGAGTAAACGGGTCAAAATTATAATTAGGGTACAATTAGGGTTTTCTGGATTCAAATGAGGTAAATGGGATCCAAAATTTCTTAATTAGGGTACCAATTAGGGTTTTTTGGATTCGTTTCTTGGATAATTGAGGGGTATTTTAGAATGTTATGTGAAATGATGATGGGTATTTGATAGGGATGTTGTAATTTAGCGCTATTATAATCTTATTTAAGTAAAAATTTTGGTTTAGGTTTTTTTAAATTTTGGATTAAAATATAAATTAGAAAACAAAAACTGGGGTCATGTTCAGAAACTAGCTCCTGGGTTTAGGGTTTTAGGGTTTTTGATTAGGGGTTGTTTGGTATGAAAAAGATCGTATGAAAGCTTATGAATTGAATGATTACGGGTTTACTCCTTGTAAAATGGAGGTGTAGGTAGCGTGCGCTTAAGTGGTTGTTCGAAGATTATAGATTGAATAAGAGGTTAAATAACGGCTTTTCTAGTAGTTTTTGAGTAATCTTGCCTTAAGGACTTGTTACATTGAGTTTTTAGAGATTTGTACTTTTGAGTTGAAGGAGATTTTATATTTCAAATGAGATGTTTATTGCTTATACATAGGCCGTAGTAGCTTGTACTATCACGCTTTATGGGTTAACCCTTCCATGAGATTTGGGTTTAGGGCATCCAATTAATGGTTAAAGATCGTTTTGATTTTATATTGCATTATTTTTTTTTTTATTTATTTCTTATTAATTATAATTTTCTTATATTTTGTATTATTGTATGATGTTGATATGGGGATGTTGCAAATGGTACTTTATAGGAAATAATGTTACCTTGTAATAATGATATTATGATATTGACTTGACATGTTATGATGTTTTGCTTGGAACATTATATGAAGTTAGGATTGCCATAGATAGGTTGCCTGTAGCCGTCTTAAATCTTTAGTTATGCTGGTTTTATTGCATATGAGATATTGGCCCCAAAACTTAAGTAATTGTTAATGTAATAAAGCGAAAAAAAAAATTTTCCTTAAAAAAGGTTTTTTTTGAGTTGATGTTGAGTTTCATATATAACTAGATAGGATTGTACCTATTAATTAATGTTGGGATATTTACATTTATGAAAATTGTGGGTTATTATAGGATTCAACCCTGGCACTCAAACCAACCTTGTACAATCTTTTAAGCTTGTGAGTTCTTGACCTATTTTTCTTCAGCAGTTCCTTTACTTCCTTTGTAAGCTATGTTATTTCCTGAGCTTTGAGAGGGGTACTTTTTGTAGTCTCCCATAGCAAAATCGAGAAACCATATTTTGTAAGTTGGTATATAGTTCTATCAATTCTTTAAGTCGCAGACTATCCTCACCACTAAGCAGTGGATCATTGGAATGTTTGGATATATTCTCCTCATTGATAACCTCATCTGCCACATTGATTTTAAGACCACTAGGCTGAGGTACCTTAGTGTCCTTTCTCTTTGGCTTCCTTGGTTTTTGTTTCTTCTAGGGTTGAGATGTTGATGGTTGAACAATAGTGGGTGTGTGATGAGGATCAGTTGGATTTGCTGAACCTTCACCCACTTCTTCTTGAGCTTGTACCATCATTGTTGGAAATAAGGGTGTTTCTCTTCCAGAAAAGCCTTTTCCTACCCTCTTCATGTTCCCAAAGATCTTCTTAGTGTGAGAGGGGGTAACATAAATCCTTTTATGATTTGACATATCACCAACTTGTTTCTCTAGAAAAACTTGCACAAACCTTGGATACATCAAAATTTTGTTCTCATTATCCAAGTTCTCTACCATACTTTCAAATATGTACTTTGAAAAGTTAAACTTCTGGTTTGTAGCTAAACATATTATTGCAGAAGCCATAGTGCTACTATATTCATTCCATGTAGTGGTCTTAGCACTTAGGCATTGCAAAATAGTATGAATAAGAAACTTCCATTAGGAGGAGAAGAATGCTTTATAGAAAGTTAACCTTTATGAAATTTTCTCATACCCCATCCTTGCCAGTTCTTCAAATATGGTAGCATTAGGCAAACAATCCATACCTTCCTCATCATGTAGTTGAAGATCACGTCTAACAAATGCTTCAGTAACAATAATCTTCTTCCCATCCACTAGGGCTTGTAATTGAACTTCCCCATTAACCGTTTTCGCCTTTACAGTAGACTATAACTGTTCAATGAAAGATGTGTATATAGTAGGATTAAAAGTT
>BQNB010177612.1:0-12950 GCA_026074375.1 Tanacetum coccineum
CATAAGCTTCAAAATAATCCGCATATATGTATATATAAGCTCAAATAAGCGGAAACAAAAATAAGCTAAAACAGAATAAGTCAAAATAAATTAAGCTGTAAGCTTAATATAAGCTAAATTTAATAAGCAAAAATAATAAGCCAAAGTCAAATGGGCCGAGCCCATTGTGGCACCCAAACCAAAACCAAACGGACCCTTGTTGGGCCGAAACCAACCAAACGGACCCTTGATGGGCCGAAACCAACCAAACGGACCCTTGTTGGGCCGAAACCAACCAAACGGACCCTTGATGGGCCGAAACCAACCAAACGCACCCTTGTCGGGCTAGAAACCAACCGGACGCACCCTTATTGGGCCGGTCCAACAAAACATCCCATACCAAAATCACATAAGCCCAAATAAGCTATATCCTAGCTTATGGAATAAGCAAAACTTCCAAATAAGCTCTTATAAGCATTTTTATAAAATGAAAAATTACCACAACAACTATTTTATTTAAACTCAAAAACCTTTTCTTCCTTTCCTTCTTAAATCGACGCAGAAACACCAATTTTTATATTATTGATTTCAAGTTTTGATCTTTTTGGTGATCAACTTGTACAACTAGCATCTAGACATCACAATAATCACAAAAGTACAACTTAAATTCAAAGTTTTATGAAAACTTACTTGTTTGATAAGCTTGGTTCGATCGAGACGCGCGAATAAAACTAAAAACTTTGTTTCTTCAACCCGAAACTACTAGCTAACAACCCAATAATAAAATCTTAACCCGTGTTCTTGGCAAAATCTTTAAATTCTTTGCTTTTCTTCTCCTTTGTGGTTCGGCCAGATATAGAGAAAAAAAGAGAGAGAGATATTTTTTGGTTTTGATTTCAAAATGATGCATGTATGTGAAATGGTTGAGGTGGTGGAGGTATATTATGGTACTAGGTGAGAGATCATAGCAAAATTTTAGCCATCTTGTCCCTTTATCCCCTAGGCGTCCAAAATGGGATCCAAGGAGGGTCTCGGGTCTTTCTTTTTGTGTCAGGATCATTTAAAAGCTAAATTTTTATCTATTTAAAACTCGCCCAAACTTAGTTATCATTTCCATTGAAAGACTCCAACATACAAAACTATATTATTTTATAATACTTAGCCCTGAAAAATATTACCGGTTATTACACCAGCGAAGTCGGATTCATTACCACATACTCATACTCGAGCTCTAAAAGTCAATCATTTAGCATCAAGAGTGTTGATCCTAAACTTCCTCAAAAATCTTCAAAGTAAAATTAAGAATCGTATTTTGGGGAGATTGTTAGCCTTATGTTCATATAAGTCAAACAAGAATGCAATAAGTATGAGTATGTCGGTCAAGAGCACAAGTTGATCAAGAAAGTCAAATCAAGATGATTCAAGTCAAGGAGATGATGCAAGATAAAGATCTCAAGAACTCAAAGTCAAAAGATAAAGGCTCAAGATCAAGATCACAAAGCATGAATGAACAAAGCCATTACAAACAAGAAAAGACCAAGACAAGACCAAAGAAGGCAAAGCTCAAACGTCATATCTTCAACATTGTAGAAGATAAAGTCAAATCAAGATAACCTCCATCAAGAACGTCAACGTTGGGGAGATCAAAGAAGACCTCAACATTGGAGGAGATTGTTAGCCTTAATTATATTAAGTCAAACAAGAATGTTATCGGTCTTATAAAGTCAAATTAGGTCTTGTTAAGTAATCGGCTAGTCGGGTATTAACGGGCTTTGAATGTAATCTAATATTGTCCATGTATCGGGGGCCCATTAAGAAAGCCCATGTGCCAAGTAAAAGGCTAAGGGTATAAAAGGAACCCTCTCCACACAAGGAGAGGGTGTTGGTTGCCATTTGTTGTATGTGTAACTCACCAAACTCTCTCTTAATCTAATATTCTACCATTCTATTTCCTCTCTTTTCTTCTATATAAATTCGGATTATTGTAGCTTATTTGGGTTGCTTATTAGTTGTGTATGGAATAAACATATGGGATAACATGTGGTATCAATCGCCAAGGGGTGTTTAGTGTTTGATTTCTTGGGTTTTAATTCATTTTGTGGCTTATTTTGCATCATAAGCTCATGGTTTACTTTTTCCTCTAGCTTATTTAGAATAAAGTTTCACGTTTCTACTCTCTACAACTCATAAACTTCGCTTGTGGCGTATTTGTTTAACCAAGCTCACGTACTTAGCTTATTTCGTCCCTATAATCTTTGGTTTAGCCACGATTTTGGTTTATGTAATGCTCTATTAGTTTAACTAATAGTTAATAGATCAAACTAGCTTAAACTAGCTTATTTCATAGCTATCTTCTAATTTTTGTAGCTTATTTTTAGTACACGAGTTATATTAAACTCCTTGTTCTATGTGGCGGTTTGGTTGAGGGTAAGAACATAAAAAGTACTAGTTTTTTGTTTGTAGTAGAAGTTAAAACATACCAAGTGTACCCGTTTTTGGATGTTTGCCTAATTCGAACTTGAAAACAAAAAGGTACAGGTGGCGGTTTGAGTGTGTGGTCAAAAATTTTGATGGCGGTTTGGTAATTTAAGATAAGTAGCGATTTGTCACTTGCTTTCAGCTTCTTGTGATGCAAAATAGATGGTTTTGGTCATTAGTGGGCTCATGTGTTTTCACAGTTGCTTTTGTGAGGAGGTGTATAGACGATAACATGCTTCTTGATGTTTCATCCAAAACTTGATGGTTTATCAACTAGGCTTAATCTATCTCGAAGAAGTTTAGATATTCAGTCCATTATGTGTCCTATCTGTGGTATTGATGTCAAATCTACAAGCCACATCTTCTTTGCATGTCCTATGGCGAGAGAGCTTTATCGTAATATTGTTTCATGGTGGGATGTTAATTTTTCGAAGTTTTCTTCGTATGAGGAGTGGGTAGATTGGGTGTTGAATCTTCAAATCCCTATAAATCGTAAATAAATATTGGAAGTTGTTTTCTATGTTATGTGGTGGCATGTGTGGAGTTTTCGGGATTTTTTTTTTTTTTTTTTTTTTTTTTTTTTTTTTTTTTTATTTTTTTTTTTTTTATTTTTTTTTTTTAGGAATATATAGATATTCAGTTCAAGTGTTCCTTCTAAAGCGGTACTTTTTGATGATATAGTGGCTCAGGTGTTTTCATAGATGGTTTTGGTCATTAGTGGGCTCAGGTGTTTTCATAGAAACTGTAGTATATGCTGACTCTGATCATGCGGGAGATTACGTGGATCGAAAAAGCACTTGCGGTATTTGTATGTTTATGAGATGTTGTTTAACATCTTGCTTTTTGAAGAAGCAAACTGCTCTTGCTATATCCACTACCGAAGCCGAATACTTAAGCACCAAAAAGGCATGTCAACAAGCACTATGGATGAACATGCTTTCATCGACTACGACATATGCTCGACAATTTTTCCTTATGTGCGACAACAAAAGTCCATCGACTGAGCAAAACCCGTGGAAAATTCTCGTACAAAACACATCAAAATTCGTCACCATTTACTTCGCGACAACGTCCAAAAAGAAAATATTTCCATCGAAAAAGTTCCGTCGGAAGATAACATGGCCGACATCCTCACTAAACCACTAAAACGTAAACCGTATAATTATTTGCTTCTAGGTCTAGGAATGATGAAACAAATCTCGTACACATCTCGCTCTCATTTGATAATCTTGATATTTCTAAATTTATCTCAATAAATCTCGACAACTAAATCATTTCACTCGAAATATTTAAGTATTTTTAATTCGCAAAATCAAATTAAAACGTCACTCCTCCATCAAAGTCTAACAAAAATCTCATAAACGTCTCAATCTCATTTTAATAGTCTTGTTACTATTAAATATATTCCGATAAATCTCGAATACTTAATTATTTCATCTGAAATATTTAAGTAATTTTAATTCCCGAAAAGCAAATTAAAACATCACTCCTCCGTCAAAGTCTATCAAAAATCATCAAAACCCAAACCCAAAAATGGGCCAGCAGATCGTGGCCCCTTATCGATAAAGGGCCCGACCCGTTAACAAAGGTGGACCCCTAATCGATCAAGGGGCCGCCTACTTATTTTTTGCCAAACAGTCCATTTTTGTTCTCTTTTTCATTGTCCATGAAAACAAACATTCCTTGTCTTACGGCTGTTGCTAGGTGACGAACAAAAACCAACCAAAACCACAAGGGTCAAACACCCCTTGTCTTACGGCTTCATAAGTGTTAAACATTAACAACATCTATTTTAAGTATTTTCAACAATTCATCTTTCAATTCTGTGTCTAGGATCAAATTTTGAACAAAATCAACAAATTGGGGATTTTAATTTTTATTGTGTTCTTGTGTAATTAGGACTAGGATTGTACAATGTATAACTATTATGCTTCCCGTAGACATAAGATTTGTATAATTGTGAATGCTTGATTTTTTCTAAATATATATAAAAACCCTAATTTATTTTCGAAAAATTTCTCACGACTAGGAACATAATTAAAATGTTTTCGTGCATTGTTAATACATTCTAAAAACTATTTTTCATGCATACACTGTGAACTCGTGATTGGTGCCAAAATATATAATCTAATATATATTTTTTGACACACTCGGTTGAGCAAAAATAAATAAAGGAGCGTTTGGATTATTTCTTAGGTTTTAATTTTAGAGTCGAAATAATGCAACTCCATCATTTGTTGCCATTTAGACACACCTATGGTTCCATTTTTGGATAAATATTTGATCTCGTAATATATTTATATATAGTTTGTGACTATTTTTTTATTTTTATTGTTGTTAAAATATAGGAGAAAAATATGCCTCGTGCAATTGTTGGTGACACCAAATACACCCATGCCTACATTCCTAAAGTATGCGAGATACTAAACATATCCAACACCATTGCCAAATTTTATAAACCAATCAAAAACCGTTGTATTTATGAGGGTCGGGTAGTTGATCAACGCTATTATGAGTCAAGTTTTATTCGACAAAACTTTCCAAACATTGGTTTTAATTGTCTATATAAAATAAACGAGCCAATGGTTCCTCGCTTTATTTTAGATTTTTATAGACAAGTTAAACTTCAAAATAATAAAGCGGTTAATCTTCTTATTTCCTTCAAGATCCAACATGAATTTATCACTCTCTAGAACAAATTTTATAAACCAATCGAAAACCCTCTAATAAAGTCCTCACCAAATAAGTGAACAAAGATATGAAGCATTGGGAAGAACTCATTCATGAAAATGTTTTTGGCCTAGGATGCAACTGGGACCATCTTTCGGCTTGTCTCGCTCATATGATGTATTGTATTGTTGCTTAAAACAATACAATCTTGCCTATTTTGTTGCAAAATGAATAGAGTTTGTTCGTGCAACTCCAAGAGTCAACTTACCTTATGGTATGCTTTTGACTTGATTGTTTTGACAAGTCATGGAGTGAACCCTCATCTCGACAATGGTTAATATGACATTGTTGATCGAGTCATGCATCCTCTCGCTCTTGTCCAAGAGCGAAAAGCTCGTAAGGACCACAAGATCAAAAAGGGTCATCATTCCACTTCATCCTCCTCCGCCTTCCATCACGGATCATCCTCTCATTAATTTGATGATGACAAAGACATCCAAGATGAAGATATTCTCGAAATAGTACTATATCTCCTACTATTATTTTCTATTTCTTTCACCCATTCATCCTCAAGTCTTCAAAGATACAAACCTCATGAACAAAACATGCCCACTTTATTTTTTCAACAAACATCCATCCTTAACCGTCAAGAAAGAATGCATGTGGAGCAACGGGATGCGCTGAAGTCATTGGGAAAGGCGATCAAAAGAGCATTTACAAAGAAGAAGAAGTGAACGAATACGAAGTTTATTAATAAACTTGTTTGAATAAATTACTTTGTACTATTGTTTAATTATGTGTGAAACTTTTATTATGCCTTAGACTATTTACTATTGTTGTGTGTGATGATATTTTGAATTGCTCGTATTAACTAGATATATTGTTTTGCGTTTATTGTTAATTAATTAATATTATTGGTGTTTCCTTAATTAATTTTTTGGCACCTATTTGCATGCTTATTATAAGGTGATATCATGTGCCATGCCACACTTAATAATTTATTAATGTGCTAAAGCTAATTTATCATATTATATATATGTGGTCACATGCATGCCTAAAAATACTCTTTCACATTTTTTAGCTAGTTAATATGAAAACTAGTGAGCCTCAAAAATAGGATTTGCCAAAACATTGCCACCAAAATCCCCACTTTTCTCATAAAAATTGGCAGAAAACAAAATTTAGGCAACCTGGGATTTTGTCAGGTTGCGGCCCCCTTATCTCCTAAAGGAGGCCCCCTGATCGATAAAGGGGCCACCTATATACATAAGGGGACTGGCACTTGTGTCCAAGAAAAATCATTGTTTTCTTTTTGCTTTTGACTACCTTTGGCTTAGCCTCAACTATTTTTACCTAAAAAATACGAACATTCTTTGGATTTGGCCATTTTAACACTAAGCCATACCATTTTACACCATTTTCTATTAATAAAATGGTTCCCAATCCTCACTTTCAAATTATATTCTTCCTCACTCATCTTCAACCTCAAATTCTTCCATGGCATCTTCACAAACCTCAACCTCAAGAGCTTCCAAGAAACCAAAAATCATAATAATTTCACCAAGAAAATTGTTCATTAATCTTACACAAGAGGATGCTAAAATTACATCACCAAAATAACAACCCCTATCACCAAATGCACCTAATGCACCATCCAAAACACCATCCACTAAAGGAACATCCTCATCATCAATTGCTTCAAAGCTCAACTCATCACCATTTTACTCAAAATCTCCATCAACTAATACTTACTTAAGCTCACCCAACTCACAACCTCTAAGAGTATCTCATCCACTACCCACACAAGAACATCAACCCATGGACATCACACTCACTCCCTCACCAACAACTTCACTTGATTTTGCTTTCCACACTCTATCACCACCACCCATTTTTGGTCATCTAATTCTATTTAATCTTCTTGATGCCCATGGAGCAACTTGCTTGTGTTGTCTCCATAACCGTAACCTATTCTTTTGCTTGAGGGATGAACTACATTTCATGTTTTCTTACATTAAGCACTTGCTCCCACAACCTTCCACACCAAATTCACCACCATCGAATCCTTCCGCACCACCAACCTCTTCACCCGCAAACTAAGCATATTACGTGTTTAGTTTTCTTGTTTTGAATAAAAACTCACCACACTTTTGCAAGAAAATTCTATGGCTCTCTAGACCACTTAAGATATTTGTAGCTTTTATTTTATTAATGTTGTATCATTGATAATGCCTTATACATGTTTTCGGCAACGTTATTTGTATATATTTCATCATTTCTCGTAAACTTTTGTTACTTAATAGTATAAAATATGTGCAGGTTCACTTGAAGACATCACAACCTCAAAATACAAGTGTTTACGCTTATTGGAAGACAAGTTAGAAGAAAAGAAAAGAAAAAAGCCAAAAATCACAGAAGTACGCCGCACATTCTGTTATCGTGCGCGCACTTATCAAAAAATTAATTAAAGTCAGTAAATAGCGCTCAAGTGCTAGCGGTTTTGACAAAAATGTGCGCGCACTTCCAGCAACATTAATGATATTTGCACCGACTTAAGCTAAGTACGCCGCACATTTTAGAATGTGCGCCGCACTTCGACCCCTTCTCAACCTATAAATAGAGGACGAAAATCACATCATACACATCAATTCAATCTATCATTTCTCAACAATTCTCTCTCAAATATCTTCACCAACATTTGGGTTTGAAGATCGAAGTCCGGAAGAACGAAGAACAACATCATAATATTTAGTAAAATAAGCATTTAGTAAGATCTGATACTTGTAAAGGGTGTTATTTTGATCCATGTTCCTACCCAAGCATAGTATGTTTCTTATTTCTCTACCTTATTTTGTTATGGACTTCATTGCCATGAGAGCCTAAATCTCTCATGACTACTCATTAATGATAATATAATAAATAAGCATTTGGTATCATTGCGATCTTCTTAATCTTAAGCTTATGTTGAAATCCTAACGTGTCTTATCTTATCAACTTTGATTATCAACTTTGATTGTATTCATATAACGGTATAGGTCGAAAGACCCATTGTATGTTATATGGTTTTAAAGATTTGTCTACGGTCTTTATCGTTCGGTTGGAGAAATCTGCTTACGTTATTTGATAAACAAAATAAAATTTGATATAATAGTAACTTGATTATTTGAGTGACACATTTGATCTAGTTAACTAGATATAAGTCTTAAGTTAAACATCATTCTAGAGTTTCTTAGCATTTGCAGGATGAGTGATACAGAAATGGGCCTGGATGTTGCTGATATGCTGTGTTTTCAGTTAGGAGGTATTAGGAGGAGGATGACATAGAGATAGTTTATTTTGGCATTAGGATTACACACAGAGCAGGAGATGGCAGAGGCTGGGGCCTATTGGGATGGCAGTGATAGATTGATCCCCGGCAAGGAGGATCTTAGGGATTATTGGATTGAGATCTCGTTTGACAGAGACTTCTTGGGCCCCGTCCCTTCTTATGTTCTTATTCGAGACCCTGTGAGGAGACTGTGCCACAGGATGATAGCTTATAGTATTTCTGGGAGGGGGCAGGCACCTGAGAAGGTGACTGGTGTTGATCTTTTCTACCTCCGCAGCATGGACCGAGGGACTGCTAACGTCCTACATCTATTAGTGCAATATCTATTTAGTCATGCTTAGGGGAGGAAGAGTGGGGCTAGGTTGTCAGGAGGGCACTTCATTGGGCGTCTGGCCATGCATTTTGGGCTAGTCAGTGATGAAGGATTGAGGGTGTTGACATTAGATTCACCTTAAGAACAACGGATCCGAAGGCTTGGTAAAGTGAAAGAGATGATTATTCATTATAGTAGAGAGAAAAGAGATAAGATGGGAAGTAGTGTGTGTGGTAGGGAGAAAACACACACACTTCACTTTTACAAAAGTGAGCTTCACCCCTCCATGGAAGTATGGAGGGGGTATTTATAGTCCCGGGCTTGACTAGCTAAACTAACCCGACATGACTATAAATGATAATGAATTTCCAGATTACGTCAATGTATTTTAGGACAACAATTTCCCCCAATATGTGGAAATACGGATTACTTACTTACAATGTACTAAAAAGTACAAATACAATTAGATTATGTCTCCAAGCCGCTTCTTAAAAGCTGAAGTTGTCTTCATGAGTTCTCCTCATCTTGTTTCTTGTATTCCTGCTGGGATTTCTGGTCGTCTTTACTTTATAGGAACAATTGTAGTATGATGAGTGGAATTAACTCTCCCACCTAATTCATGCAGCTGTCTGAAAATGCTTTCTTTCATAGGGACTCTTTTGGCGAAGTTTCTGAATCAGCTTCCCCTTATAACCAACAATACCCTATCTTGAGTAGATTTCTGAAACATTGATTGTTAGCTTTGTAAAATCTTTATACTTATCATCAAAAGTATACATACGGAATTTTGTAGAAGTCAAACCACCAAGCGTACCACTGCTTCTTTGTAATTTGGGTCTTGGCGAATATCCGTTTACGGGGGGTACATGCGAGAAATCCGCAACTGTTCTTCTCAGTTTGACTAATACTTCACAAACATACTAAAGCATTTCGTTAGGGCTAACAAACTTCCCCTTGGACGAAGTCTGACATAGGTAACATCAAAGTCAATTAAGTCTCCGAACTGTCAAATTTTACCCCATGATGTTGTTGCGAACTTTCTCAGAAGCATCATTGTCTGTGTACTTACGTCCATTCTACTCGAGAATTTCTTGTCATAGCACTAATCTTGATATACAAAAAGCATCATTACCCTCTTGACTTCACAAAATCGTAGAAGGAGATGAAGCACGAATCCAAGAACATTGGTTATAATCAAGGTCTTGTGCAATGTTTGTCATTAAAGAACTGTAAAGATTTTGATATAGACTGTGAAAGTATCGTTGTCTTGGAAATAGCATAAAAAATACCCGTGAGATGTGCTGATTACATTCTCGAACTTTAACTCTCTGGCTAATTACACAACCTCGTATTTCTTTCGGCTATTGTTGTGATCACTTGGTGAAGTTAACTCGATATACCAAGCTTGAAACTGAAGTAAAATCCTCCAGATTTGTTACTTAAGCTTCACATTTTGTTGATGAAGAACGGTGGAGCAAGAGAATCTCTAAGTAACCTTATACTCTATCAAAAGTATAAGAAGTACAAACACCTCTTAAAATTATCCACAAACGACATCTGCGTGTGACATGAGCATATTAATGTAACTCTTTAGTATAGTATTCCAGGTTCTTCATCCATCCACCTTCTTGACCTTGGAAAACTAGAGTAAACCAAGTCTTAATCCAATAGTTGTATACGTCCAAGAAGTCATCAATCGATAGAAAATAAATAGACTGTCACGATGATTGAAATAAGTAGACTCCTTGCGAAAATTCTAACTTCAATCGCACATAAGGGATACCAATCAAACTTAGTGATCACTTGTCATCATTATCGAGTCTCTAGCCATTTTTGTCGTTTATGTGTATATGTTCAGGGACTCGTTTTTAAGGATTATGTGTTGTTGTTGGTGTTGGTATGTTGTTATTGATTGATTGGTTGGTGTTAGTTTGTTGTAACTTGTTTTGATTATAATATTCCTAAATATGGTCACATTGTCCAAAGTTGGTCACCATGAAAAACATGATGCGCGGAGTCGATCGAAAGAAATCTAGAGAAATTAGGTAGTCAAAACTAGGTTTTCTGTGTGGCAAACTGCCTCCTTTGGCAACCGCCATTTATGGAAAACCGCCACCATTATTACACCAAACCGCCACCAGTTTGATATCAAACCTCTGCCTATATTAAACCAAAACGCTGCCTAATTATAATAATCAAACCGCCGTTGTCTTTAACCAACCCGCCGACTGTAGTTAATATCAAACCGCCACAAAGGCAAGCCGCCGTCTAGGGCAAACCGCCGCCTAGAACTTTGTCAACCCACCATGGATTTTTAAATTGGGCAGAGTAACATTTCATTTTGCTCATTAAAATAATCAACTCTCCATGTACCTAAGCAAAACGAGTGTTATAGGGCAACTTCGAGTGTAAATGGCAACTCGCCGGCTTAAAAAATTGATTATATATTCAAATCGCACTTGACCTGGTCAAATGCCATCTACTTTTTCCTTAAACACGGATCTCTGTCCTCTACTATTGTCAAACCTCCACAAATGAAAATAATTTTAATTAATCAACCTCGCACCAAACATTAAGGCTCGAAAGAATCAATTTATCAACCAAATATGCTATTTGACCGCAAAATATGCTTAGATGCTATAACTAAGTTGGTAGAGATGATAAACATATACTAACCCACGATTTTTCTTGTGGTTCATTAAATTCGAACAAAACGCCTATACAATGAACACCAAAAAATAAGCCATACTTTTTAGGCCTATATTCCGATCTAGAAGATTGTGTAAACCGGGATTTTGGAAGCCAAATATAAACGGTTTGACCATGTGCATCAAGGATCAAGTACAGATTAACCCAAATAAGCTCAAATTTTTTTAAGCCGTGGCCTTTTTCCACAAAATAAGCCACGAAAATTTGAGCTTATTAACCATACGAATCAGTGATTAACAACACGAATTCCCCCTATGCTCTGATACCAATTGTTGACATTAGATTCACCTTAAGAACAACAGATCCAAAGGCTTGGTAAAGTGAAAGAGATGTTTATTCATTATAGTAAAGAGCGAATATAGATAAGTTAGGAATTAGTGTGTGTGGTAGGGAGACAAACACACACACTTAACTTTTACAAAAGTGAGCTTCTCCCCTCCATGGAAGTTATGGAGGAGCGGTATTTATAGTCGGAGGAAGAGCAGGGCTAGGTTGTCAGGAGGGAACTTCATTGGGCGTCTGGCCATGCATTTTGGGCTTGTTAGTGATGAGGGATTGAGGGGATTGCAGGTAGTCACCTAAGAGCTCCTGTTGATTGATCTACATGAGCTTGGGAGGCTCAACATTTGTTCGAGGTACGAAGATACATGGGCTTGGGTAGCCCAGGGACCAGAGAGGCAGCAGGTTGCTGCGACTGGTGCCCATGAAGCCGATGAGGCTGGCCCGATAGCCGACAAGAGTGCTCAAGAGATTCCACCACCAGCACAGGCACCTCCGCCACCTCCACCCGCTTCTCAGCCCCGAAGCATGTCACTAAGGATTAAGAGGATCGAGGAGGATATACGTGATTTACGACATGATGTTGTAGGGTTACGAGGAGTTGTTGAGAGCTTCACTATAGAGGAGTCTAGAGTCCCCACCTGGCTGATCAGCTATATGACGCAGCTCATGGACGCCAGCGGCCATCCTTATCAGGCATTCGATAGCACCCTTGTCGGTAGCTCATGGATGCCCTACCAGAGGCGTGTCAGACCTAGGACAAGAGATGCCAGCACTTCCTTAGCCCCTCATGCCGATGACCAGCCCGACCCTTGATTTCTTTCCCCTTTTATTATCATATTTTGTTGATTGTACTGTATATTGATTTGACTTATGAAACTTTAATGCCATTATCCTTTTGCTATATATATATATATATATATATATATATATATATGTGTGTGTGTGTGTGTGTGTGTGTGTGTGTGTGTGTGTGTGATTTGGGTTTGATTGTGTGTGATATAATCAAGATTGGCAGTAAGTTCAGCATCGCAGGATTATTGGTTTATGAAAAATTCAAGCACCGCAACATTAATGGAAAATGTGTGTGGTGAGATAATGGAAAAATGTCAAACTTAACGACCAGCTAAAACAAAAGTGCTTCCCGGGAGACAACCCGGTCATTTTTAAATTGTTTGTCGCATTTAATTGTTT
>BQNB010177615.1:0-12949 GCA_026074375.1 Tanacetum coccineum
ATTATTTGTAAACTCTATGAATTCACTCAACGTTTTGTTGACGTTTTTAAGCATGTATCTCAGGTAATTTGCTGTTGACGACTGGATGGGACGGAACGCGGATATCAAGGACGGTGTCTCGATGAAGTTGTGTCATAAACTAAACAAGTGTTTTAGAATTCAAGTCGTGTTGTGACTTTTAGAAATAATTTCTGTGATGGTATTGGAACCTATGTAACTCTGATCTTTATAATAAATAAAATTGTGTTTTATAAACGTATCTTTGAACATTTACTGGGACTCGTGTGCATGTATTATGAAGTAGCACCCCAAATATTGTATTTCGCTGCGTATCGTATTTTGGGGGTGTTACAGAGTGGTATCAGAGCACGAGTTGTTGTGAACTAAGTCGTTTTACAAAACTTGTACTACAACTGTTTTCGGAAAATTTTCACGAGTCTTTCATCGTTGTCCGGTATTCGCGCGCGCATCGTTCCCGATCCTTAGAAGCCTTATGTGGTATATTTGATTGCATATTACGTGCGTAACAAGTGGATGACACTTGGTATATGTAATGATTATATATGTATATACATATACATACGACATTCGTTCTATGGTATACGACTATATATATCTTGATATTCGCTTTTTACGAAGAGTTTAATTTCTTTAAACATTTCGATGCGATATGATAAAATTATTTTGATACAGGATGAAAACATCGTTGTTATATGATTATCTTTGAAACTTTTTTTCACGACTTTACTTTTCATCTTTTGGTGATGTTGATTCGTCGTAGTTTGTCGATCCCATTGGGTGACTCATTGTTCGACTCCGATTCGAATATTTTTCTATTGCTTTTGAATCGTATATGTTGTTTCGTAACCTATTATTTTGAAAATTTTCAATTGATGGGAGTGTGACTTTTATATGTCATCCCATGAACCCTCATTGTTTTGGAAAACGACTATTAACTTATTCTCACGTAACGTGTCGTTTGGAAACGGCTATTTTTGGAACTTTCGAATAAAGTTGGTGTGTTGTTCTTTGATTCTTTCGTGTCGACCTCTACTTAGTAAGTCTTGAAACGTTCGGGTTTAGAAACCCATTAGTTGATGTGTTTGAGAGAGTGTTAAGTTATTGGGTATGGCTTTGTATTGGCGTTTGAAGGAATTAAAATGGCGTTTGGTTGGATTTCGAAATGGATTTTACGGCAGTTTGTGACCAGCAGGTTGTGGGATTTATTATGAATTATTTTTGGTTTTAAGGCACCTGAGAAATCCAATATGGATGTGGGCATATGTCTTAAGTGTATTTGGTTCTTTGGATAGGGTCATATCTCCTCTATATGAGTGAGATATCGTCATTTTTCTAAAACTTGTCAAATCTGGTATACTGTTGGGAAAAGAAGTATAACTCCATATTTTTTTAATAACTTTTCAAAATAGAATTATGGTACCTCTAGAAGACTCTTAGGGCTATTTCCTCCAATTGGTTTCACATCAAAAGCATCAATAAATTTTAAATTACGCTCATTTTCGTAAAATACAAAAATTTGTCAAAATTTCTTTGGGGATTGCTTTGATAGCAGCTGGTTGGGTATGTTTCAAAATATTTTTGGTCTATGAAGACCTGGTAAATTGAACTAGGATGTAGAGAAACATCTTAGGTACATGTAGGAATTCGGATGGAGTCATATCGACGCCTGACGAGTGAGATATCGCCGAAATGGCAAAACTAATCAAAAATTGAGACCAGAATTTGAATGTGTAATAAGTCTAAATATTTACATAGCAACACCTAAATATGTAAAACTATAAGTTCTAGATATTGAACAAACTTAGATTTGAGCGGTCGTTTCGGCTTTTGCGGACGCATGGTTTAGGAGATACACTAAGTTTAGTGGAGCGATAAAATTTTGGAAAATGGAGGCTTTGATAAATAGGGGCAAAATGGTAATTTCACCTTAGTTATGAAACTTCATGGGAAGTGGGCCCTATGTTCCTGGAAATTATACTTGAAATGCTTTCCGTAGACGAAAACCTCATGCTTTTATCGTCCACGTACTAGTAAATAGGAGGACTTCAAGATTTAGGTTTATTGGATTAAGGTTTATTGTTATGCCTCAAGATTTTATATTGTCACCGCATGGTGATTTGTGTAACTCTTTAGCTATTAACTTTTGAAATTAGAACTCTAGAGATTTCCATGGGTGTAACTTGTATTAAGGTGACAGATTGTATCAAACTTACAAATACCACAGGTTACTGGAATCTATTATCTACTGGCTTTTGAAAGCCAACGATGTATGATATTCTATCTACTATTATCTGAGTAGGCTCAATTGAAAGTATGTGCGTATATTTCAGGTGTTGTTATTACAATTGTTGTAAGTGTTTCTCGAGATTAATGGATTTATGAGGAGGTGGCATTGTATAGGTTTGTAACTAATGAGTGTAGCCTAGAGTCGTGGTACCCCCTAGCACTTGGCTGCTGTTACGATGATTATTGACCCCGAGTTTTAGTTGACATCAAATGTCGAATCTTTCCGCATGTGTTACGTTACTATGCTTGCAATCCCGATAAGTGGGTATATTTTTGGTACTTGTGACATCACACACGTTACCAAGTGACCGTTGACCAAACTGTATTTAGTGATGCTTTGTGAATTGATGATTTAAAAAAAACTATGAATTGCAATAACGAATTTGTGTGTTAAACAAATGTCGTTGCGCGAATCATATTGACTATGTTGTATAAACTGATTGTGCAAACAATGGAAAACTGTGTTTTCTAAAACTGACCCTGTGGTGTCAAACAAATCTTCTCTAAAAAAAGAAAAAATAATAATAAAATATTTTTCTTTTTAAATAATAAGAATGGAAGGTGGTGCTATCTACTTTTCTTTCTTTTAAAATAATTTGATTTTTACTCTTTGAAAATTTCCTTGGAATTAATTTACGCATGTAGCGTATGGAAAAAAAACGTTTTGAAGAGGAAGGACATGATGTTGTTTGGTCCTCAATTATGCATAACCTGATCAACTATGCATAATTTAGGAAGAACCACGTTATGACGGATAAATCGTCACCATTAAAATGCTTAATAATTTAGATAAATGTTTGGGTCAAGCTTCCGGAAGGAGAAAATATTTTTACCCTACTACGGACCTTATGCAAGTAACCCTACTCCCATTGATTGCATGGAGAGAGTCTCATGCAAGTCGTTATGACCGATTCATTTTGAAGCGAAATACCTATGGTATTGTTCAGAACGAGCATGTCTAGAAAGGAGTGAAAAATTAGCTAGTGGTAATGAAGATCGGTGGTTGTTATGAAGACATGTCGAGACCAAGTATAGTCGGTGTGCTAGTAAGCAATGATAGATTTGAGCTATCAAGGGTGTAAATCTGATATCGACACTGAGAGGGGATCTTCTTGGAGATGTAAAGATTCCTAAGGTGCGTGGAAGCTGAGATGGTTAGTCCCGAGGTTGAAAGTGAGAAATAAAGAAGACCTCTCCTACATTGGATGTATGATGCCTTAAATATATCAACTGATGGCCATGAAGAAGACTTCTTTCCCCGAAATAAAGTATAGTGGTAGTATAGTCGTAAGTATACCTGATGACGTCAAGGATTTTAATGAGACACTATACGATACTTGACCTACGGTTAAGTGTAGTGGCCCTTACTCCGGGACGTGACGACCTAAGGGCGTAAAGAGTGGCGAATTAATTGAGATTCAAGCTAAATGGTAATGTCCGTTTCCATTACTAGAGGAACAACCAAAATAGTCAATGTCCTAAGTCGAGCGATATTAAATTAGGAGTGTGAGCATTTCGACTTGATGATTTGATTCATCAATGATGCTACGTGATGAGAAGGGACCTAACCAGCGATGTTAGTCGCCATGAGGAAACGTTAAAAATTTTGAATTTTTGTCAGACGAGCAATAAATCCATGATGCTCATTGTTTTCATAATCGCTTTTGATTTGTCATTTGACATTATGTGATGCAGCGGGATTGTCGCCACCGAATTATGTGGAATATGTGTTATATGTGTTATGTTCTTTAAATGGTAGTGAGCGTTCATGTCACTTTTTCGTGGCCAGTGATGCGGCTTAGGTTGTAAGTAAATGGGTATAATCACCCAAGTGAGAATTTAGGACGTGATAAGGTGGGTGGACATCGCCAAAAGTTTTGTTGACGATTGTGGCTTAAAGTACCCATGAGAGTGAGTGTAGACTAATTAGAATTAGCCGTGTTTATATTAGAATTATCGTCGAGGTGGCTTGACTTTGTGGCAAGCTCGGTACGATGAGGAAAATGTGACCGGATGGGTATAAACCTAAGTGTTAGAATGAATAATTATGCCAAAAGCTTCAAAGAGAAGCGAATACGATATGTGATAATAATCGCCAATGCTTGGTTGAGAGCGGGCGTGATGAATGCCTTTGCATGAGGCCAATTCATAGAGTCATCATGTAAAAGATGGCGAGCGTACAATAGGTACTTATGTGATTATGTGAGAATATGTAACAATACCGTAAGATAATTAGGAGATCTAATGTGTTTTGGATTATTTTTCGCAACTAGTGAGGCATTATTGAATGAGACCGGAAAGGCGACATGTGTATTTTGGTTTTGAATAATGATGAGTATTTTGATTTGGATAATGATATGAGTATATATATCGAATTTGACTATTGACGTCTATCTTGGTTTTAGTTAGCGACGTATGTTTTGGATTTTTGGTAACAAAGTATAATTCCGTATTTGAGTGCGACATATACTTTGATTTTAATTAACAATGTAAGTTTCGGCCTTGGTTTTGATAAGCGAGATGCGCTTGGTTCCGTTGTTTTTATGATCCCCAACTAAGTTTGGATCGATCATCAATTTTAGAAAATTTCTCGTGAGAAATACGTAATAATCATTTTAATCGGATATATTCCGTGACGTATATTGTCCCTTATGAAGAGCGCGACTATAAAAGTTAGAACGACGTGATTTGGTTTTGTCGAATATATTTGCCAACTTATTTTTGCCCCTTTTGATAAGAGCTACTATGATTTTGTTTTGATTTCGTGGATATAATTTACCGTTTGTTTTGTTGACCTTCCATCCGAAATAGTCGGAGCGAATATTCTATCGCATATTTATTTTAAAAGAACGAAGGAGTCTGCGTGATGACGAGAAGCCGTCATGCCACGAACGAACGATAGGACGAGTAAGAAAGGACGAGCACCGAGGACGACGCTCCTTTAAGTTTGGTGGAATGTAACAACCCGAGATTCACGACGCGTATGACGATCGCGAGTTCGACGTCATTATTATTATTTTACGAGTTTTCGTAAACAAACGACGACATTTAAAATTTTATTTTTCGTAAATAATTATTTTCGTATTTTATTGCGAACAGAAATTTAAAATATTTATTTTTGACGTTTCGCGAGTCAACGTTTGATTTTTTCGTTTTAAGTATCGTAAAATGTACGACGCGACTCGTTATTATTTTAAGATCGTAATTTTATTATTTTTATGAATGTCGTCATTTTGTTTCTTGTCTTGAGCCGGATTCGTGTTTTAAAATGTACACATTTTATTAAAAGTTTAAAACTAAATTAAGTGTGACGGAAATAAAATTAGTCACAGAAGCATAATCCCGAGCTTTGGCCGATTTTATAATAAAAGAAAATAGGCTTGTACTAACTTTGAAAGAATAAAATGGAAAGAAGGACTATTTTTGCCAAAGCCCCAAACTTATTCCCTATAAATAAGAAGTAATACTTCTCATTTACAACTTTAAAAAAATGTGTTCCTTCTTCCCTTGCACCCTCCTTCGACCGGCCACACCATACCCCACTCGAATCCGTTGATTTTTCAACATGCATTACGATCCGACTTAAAAATATTAATCTCATTATCAATACCTACATATTCCATTAAAGAAAATGCACATGCATTAAGTTTTTGAGAAGATAGAGTTCGGGTCTAAGTCAAGCAATTTCGGTTGGAAATGGGTTTAAATGAGCTAGATAAGCGTGTTGTTGAAGTGGGTTTATTTGAAAAAGGTTTTGGTTTCGGGTTTGTGTTTGTGTGCGAGTTCGGTTAAAGGGAGAAAGGGAACAAGACGAGTTGTTGATCGAGTCCGATTTATCTCATATAGCATTGTGAGTATTTTTAAATGTTTGAGTTTTATTTGTTTTGCGATTGTTGTTTTTGATTGTTGCATGTGATGGAATCCGTGGGAATCTTGTTGTGTGCTCTTGTGTTTCGTCATTGGGATTGGACGTCTAATGGGGCCTTGTGTGCTAAAGGTACGCGGATTATTTTGGGCTGGAATCACAATGATGTGGATGTTATGGTGCTTACACAAGATGATCAGGCTATTCATACTCGTGTGTGGTTAAAGGCTGAGAAAAAGGAGGTGTTTTGTTCATTCATATACGCCCATAATCATTATACTGAACGTCTTCTTCTTTGGAAGGGTTTAAGTCTTCATAAGCTTTATGTTCATGATAGACCGTGGTGTTTGATGGGTGACTTTAATGCTTCTTTATCGATGGAAGATATTTCTGCCGGTAGTTCTAAGATTGATATTTCAATGCGTGAGTTCAAGGCGTTTGTTGATGACATTGAGGTTATGGACGTAAATAAATCTGGTCTCTTGTTCACATGGAATCAAAAACCGAAGGGTGTAAATGGAATTCTCAAAAAGCTTGATCGTATGATGGCAAATTTAGAGTTTAATGATGCTTTTGTGGGTGCTCATGCGATTTTTATGCCATACCGTATTTCTAATCATTCCCATTTGGTGCTTAAAATTCCGACGCTTGCTTATTCTAAACCAAAGCCATTTATTTTTTTTAACATTCTTGCCCTTAATGACCATTTTAGGGAGGTTGTAAATGGTGTTTGGAATTAACATATTAGTGGTTTCTTTATGTTTAGCCTTGTCAAGAAGCTTAAGCTTTTGAAGAAGCCGCTACGGAAACTCATGTATGAGAAAGGGAACCTTCATGCTAATGTTATTCGGTTACGAGGGGAGTTAGATTCTATTCAAGCAATGCTTGATAAGGATCCTTATAACCCTAGTCTTCGTGAAACATAAGCTAGATGTGTGGTTGAGTTTAATGAAGCTGCTATAATGGAGGAATGTTATCTTAAATAGAAAGCTAAAATTCAGTGGCTTAAAGAGGTCACAAATATATGTTGAATAACCGAGACTTTACCAAACTATGGTGACTTTCTCCTTTTTCCGAAAAACAGTAACTTTCTAAAAATAAGAAATTTTTCCATAAAAAAAAAGTTTTCGAGATTAAGCTAAATGTGAGATATAAATAATAGGAATATCGTAACCTAATATAATGGGGGTTTTTAGGATCTAAGGCGCAAGTGGATATCTCCTCATATGTACGAATACATATAATAATATATATATATCTAAATATATATATCATATAATATATATATTATATTATATATAATATATATATATAGATAATATATATATATATATGATATATATATACTGAGTAGGGATCCAGTGAGAAGTAAATTTACACAATAAGAAGTTGTGAGAAGTACTAAAACCACACATTTGATATGCAACGACATTCATAGATACATTTCTATTCATCTAGAGGCCCCATATAAAGTTTTTAATAAGGATCCATTTTGATGTGTAGAGGTGCAAATTGATTGTTCAGATTTGAGGCCCATGTCAGAGGACCAAAACAATAAGAGAAATCATGAATGCATCTAAATACCATATATGCATCCATTAAAAGCTAGAAAACACATTATGATGCATTATAAAATGCATCTAAGATTATAGAGACGCATTCTAATTTTAAGTCGATGCATCTCGGATATGACATTGCGGTTATAAGTTAACTTCTTATATTCTGTATTTTAAAGAAAATTCTCGATTGTGATTCCTAACTCTATACATACAATATATAGATTTGTCATACGATTACTGCACATTGATACTTTACTTTTCTATAGTAAATCCGCGCGACTCTAACTATAGGTCGTGAACGCGTTGTGATATTCGTGCATAGTCTTCAATTTTGATCACGACTTTTGCGATCAAGGTGAGTTCATAGTCCTCTGCTTTTTAAGTATTTTAAATGTTTTTAAAACCTGGAGGAGATATACTGCTTGTTTTGCGGTGAAATTGAACGAAACAGTTTTTTTAATACTTGAATATGATTCCTTCACAACGAGTATATGCCTTTAGTTGTGTGAACCGTTAGTTACATGTGAAGAAGAAAACATACGTGATGATAACAGAAAAATGAGAGATTTTTGTTTTTTTTTGGATTTTAGTAGCGGCTTATGGTGGCCGACAACTAAGGTTTTGAAAATAGAGATAGAGAGATTTGATAATATAGATTGAGAGATTTGACGGGGTTAGGTGGTTGAGGATGACGGCTCATTACGGTCGATTAGATCTGAGAATCACACCTAGCTCGATACCATGAAAGAAGATAAAAAACCCCGTAGGTTATGATATATTATTTCACCACTCTTTATATATAAAGGCTTGAGCCCAATGACAACTAGACTACAGCTAAGAATGATGAATGTACATATAATGATTATCCAATCATACTACTCATGATTATCTAATCATCCTAAAATACATGGTGACTAACAAATTATTCAAAAATATACCAACTAATATTGGAAGGTAGCCAATCAAATAATCTATCATCTAATAGTGTTGTGACTTTTAGAAATAATTTCTATAATGGTATTGAGACCTATGTAACTTTGATCTTCTAATAAATGAAATTGTGTTTTATAAACGTATCTTTGAACGTTTACTAGGACTCGTGTGCATGTATTATGAAGTAGCACCCCAAATGTTGTATTCTGCTGCGTATCGTATTTTGGGGGTGTTACACTAAGTCATGTACACGATATACACATCACATACTCTCCCAAAACTGTTTCGGGTCTTCCTTTTCTCTTCTCAGCTGAATACATAAACCCTCATTAGGGTTTTATTGAGTTTTGGTTCTTCTTCACACCTTCTGTTCTAATTCGGTTAATTCTAAAAGGTTAATCTAATTGTGGTTTGATCCCAAGGCTGTTCTAGAAGGTGTATAACTTTGGTTTATAGGTTGTTAAGACGTGACAACAAGTAGAAACAATTAGGGTTTCATTTGGGCAAAATTCGGTTCGATTTGGTGTAATTCGGTTGAACCGAATTTGGTTAAACCTTAGATCTAGCTTGCTGAATTTCGGTGCTATTCATTTGAGAGGGTTTTAGTACTTGTATTCAGTAGGTTTGGTAGACAAAGGTTGTTTGGGATACACGTGAAGTAAGGCTAGCATCCATGCGTGCTTGTTGACGTGTTTGTGTGAGCACTCGTACTGGTGAAAACTTATCCACTTTGTTTCATTGACATTTGATTCTTCAAGAGGTTAGGTTTCTATTACCCTTTGTTTATTTATTGTGTGTTAATCATATGCACCATACTTGATCCATATTCGGTGCGTACTCGTAGTGTTAATGGTTAACAGTTAATCAAATCCCAACAGTGGCATCACGAGTCAACTTGTTTGGTGTTTTATGGGTTACACACATATTAAACACGCTAGAGCTGCATGAAATCTTGCTTTATTTATTGTTTTATTGGAAAATTATGGCAATTATATGCAATACTTGCCATAAATAATGAATAAACACCTAGAATCAAAACTATTGTTATTTGATAATAAGAAGAATAGATTAAAATTAAAAGTTAATTATGTTGCCATGTTATTCTATTCTCGTTTTATCTCGGCCTTAAGACTCACGCAATCATGCTATATGATGGATGTGGCGATCTAGGTACTTTAGCAGAAAACCTAGTGAGAGTCTTTTGGTTCTCCAATTAGGGAAGACTCTTTTGAGATCTCGAGGCATTATATGATTTACTGCTTTTAATATAAGAGTCTGTCTTCACTTCTACTCCAATTTTCTGTCTGTTTTAATTGCTTATATGTGATATGCCATGTGATGCTTAATATTTGCAAAAAGACTTTATGAAACTATTAAAAACGGACTTATACTTATAGAGAAACTTGGATTGAACATGTCTAATATTACACACGTAAGCATACTCTTTGTGACCAGTTATGTGTTATTTACGAAACGGGGGTTTTTGGACAAATTTAATACGGACATTAAACTATGAAATTTGATTTCTTGTGTAATTTTAGTTTTTATCTGCGCAGTATGGGGTTAAATTGATCTTTAATCTTCTCCCGTCCCACTACATGCTTCGGCATATAAGGGAATTATTGGAATTACTTGTGTCTTTGGATGCATGTAAGAGTACAATATAGGGTTTGATTAATTTGTAATTCTTTCCACCATATTGGCAAATATAAAACTAATGTTAACAAAGGGTTTCTTAACATATAATAGCATCATTAGTCAATTGGAAATACGGCTCACCCATTGTGAACAAACTACAAGAGAAATTTAAGGCGGGTTTAGCTAGGTTCCCCAAAAGAAGTCAGGTTTTTAATACGCTTCGCGCTGACCTGTTTCTCCTTCTTCTTCATTGATGTTGCAAATGGGAAGCTACCGAGAACATTTGACAAAATGATGTCTATACCAAAAAGGTTAACAAAAAGTTTTCTTTACTTTGTGCTACAAGTTGTTTTGCATGCTTCTTGTACATGATTTTGTCACATTTATGTGTATACCCATTTGTGAAATTTTAAGTCTATGCCAGCCAAAATTAGAACACATGCACTTGGTTTGACCTCTCAGGTCAGACCTTAGGGTCTCTCCAACCTATGGCGATTTTTTTCATAGGTCAAATCTATGTCAATTTTCGCAAGTTCTTTTTTGGTGGACTTAAATTGAGTTACCTGGTCAGACCTCGGACCCGAGGCATAAGATGAGACCAAATTATGCTTTTGAACATTTCTATAAGAGTGACTATGTTCATCAGTCTCATAAAACATAAGAGTGCATTTTATGCTATGAAAGCTCGATCGATTACCTCTTGCCCTATTGTTTACTAACGTTGGTCAGACCTCTAGTATAATGTGGTCTTTGAGGTTCATCAAGTTGGATCATAGTCTTATAGTAATAATTGGGTAGTTAATTCTTTAAGAATTTAATTATCGACAATATAATTTTTAAACTTTTTCTATTGTAGATGACACCTCGTCACTATAAGAGTTACTAATGTCACTAGTCTCATAAAACTAAGAGTTGCATTCCATGCAATTAACGCTCGTCGCTTACCTCTTGCCCCACTTGTTTACACGTTGGTCAGACCTCCGGTAATAAGTGGGAGGTCAAGTTGGATCTTAGTCTTATTAGTAATTAATTGGGTAGTTAATTCTTTTAAGAATTTAATTATTGACAATACTAATAATTGAACTTTTTCTGATTGTAGATGACTACCTCCGTAGTTACCAATTCGGTTTTAGAGGTTTCTTCGAGAAACAAAAACTAACTGGACCCAACTTTATTGACTGGTACATACAACTTAGGATTGTACTATCAGTTATGGATAAGTTGGATTACCTAGAGCAGCCAATTCCTCCTGCTCCTGTCTCAGCTCAAGCTGGTCAGCAAGTTGCTCCGGAAGCTCTTGTAGCTCATGCTGCACGGGTTAAAGGATCAAAAAAGATTGCTGGAATTATGCTCATGACTATGGAACCAGAGATCCAACTAGATCTGGAAAACCTTAGTGCATAATTATGAGCTTCTTCATATTGTGCATAATTATAGTATGCACGGCATAGGGAAGACGGTTAATGAGTTGCATGCCATGCTAAAGCTACATGAGCAAACTCAACCTAAACAAAATGCTCATGCACTTCATGTAATTCGAGCAGGAAAAGTCCAGAAAAAGAAAAACAAGCAAAAACCGCGATTCCGTACTAGGGGTCAAAATCAAAGGAAGAGAAAGAATAAGCACGCTTATGATCCCAAGCCCAAGATTTCCCCTTCACCGAAAAAGAAAAATCCTGCTAAGGACTCAATCTATCATCAATGCGGTGATACAGGTCATTGGAAGAGGAACTGTCCTCAGAATTTAGCCGAGTTGCTGAAGAACATGAAGCTATCTCAAGGAGGTAGCAGTTCAGGTATCTTCACTATAGAACTCAATACTTTCTTTAATAGATCATGGATCTATGATACTGGTTGTGGTACTCATATTTGTAATACAACGCATGGTCTAAGGGCAAGTAGGAAACTAAAGTCGGGGGCTCTTAGCTTGTACGTGGGCAATGGTCAACGTGAAGCTGTTGAAGCAATTGGCATTTTTCATTTATGTCTCCCGAGTGGATTAGAGATTGTTTTGAATAATTGTCATTATGCTCCCTCTATTACTAGAGGAGTAATTTCAGTTTCTCATTTGTACGAAGATGGTTTTGTTAACTGTTTCATGAATAATACAATTCAAGTTTCTAGGAATAACATGATTTATTTTAATGCTATCCCAAGGGATGAGATTTTTGCAATTGATTTGTCTAATTCTTATGCAAATGATAGTTCTATATATGATGTAAGCAACAAAAAAGCCAAGTTAGAATTGGACTTAGCTCTCTTGTGGCATTGTCGTCTTAGACACATTAGCAAGAAACGTATTAAGAAGTTGCAACATGATGGACTTCTCAATTCAACTGACCTTAGGGGTTTTGAAAAATGCGTCTCTTGTATGTATGGAAAGATGACAAGAAAACCTTACACACATCAAGTGGAAAGGGCCAAAGATCTACTTGGACTAATACACACCGATGTATGTGGCCCTTTTAAGATCATGTCAAGATAAGGAGCAAGCTACTTTGTCACTTTCACTGACGACTTTAGTCGATATGGTTATGTTTACTTGTTAAAGCATAAACATGACGTGTTTGAAACTTTCAAAGTGTTTCAAAAGGAAGTAGAAAATCAACTCGGTAAGACCATAAAATCGCTACGTTCTGATCGTGAG
>BQNB010177616.1:0-12949 GCA_026074375.1 Tanacetum coccineum
GGCTTAGGATTGCCAACATGGATTTGTTGGTTTGTGAAGTGGGGTTGAAGGGGGAAAGTGATGGGTTTGTTTTAGGGTGCAGGGGTCGAGGTGACAGAGATGAGTGAATAGTGATAGGTGGGATTGGCGGGAATTGGTTTTACGGTACTATTAGTTTAATTTAGGTAACAAGGTTAGGAAAAAAGGGACTAAAGGTGCAAGGGTTTAAAGGATGTAGGGACCAAATGTGTTAGTCCCTAAGGACTAGCAATGTTAGTCCTTAAGGACTAACTGTGTAATCAGTTAAAAGGTATGGTGGGCTAACGGTGTTAAGTGGGTTTGGGCTTTTAATTTGGATTAGGCCAGATTTAATATAAAAGGGTATTGGGATATGAAATGGATTAAAGAGAAATGGAAATGGACTTGTATAATTATTAAAAGGCTTAAGGATTTTTGTCATGATATTTGGCTGACCCGGCCCATTAAGTAGAATACGGGTTGGCCCGATAAGATTTCTTCAGTTTCGTCTTCGGATTTAACTTGTTGACTTTTTGGGTTTATTTTGACTTTGACTTTTTCACGCTCTTCCATTCCGTGCTTAGTTTTCTCCATTTTGCTTCGTTTTTGTCCTTTTTTCTGAATATCCGTTACATGCACAACACAAATAGCAAAACAAGCATATATTTGGCATTTTATGTTTGTTTTTGGTCATTTAGGCTCGTTTTTATAGGTAAAAGGTATATGTAATTAAGCACATACCAGTAGGCATCTATCAACATATACAAGACAACACATAATAAGAATCCATAAAAGGATATAGTCATATCACAAGTTAAGGTATGAAAATTATAATACAAGGACTTGTGATTATTCTTTGATATTACCTTGCAGGATATAACAGAAAATTTTGGAATCTAAGACTTCCAGAGATGAACACTCTAACAAGCATCTGACTTATTAGGTTTATCGGGGACTGGTTTACTTCTCAATGGTTGCGGTATGATCCATAATGAGTTATCTAACTCTGCGAAGATAGACTTATCAAAGGGATAGTCTGGTGGTGGTATAGTTGACCTAACCGGTGATGAAGATCCTACTGATGAATATGGAGATATTGGAATGGGTGATTCAACAGGTGTCTCAACGTCTTTAGGTGGTGAAATCTTCTCGGGAGGAAAGAAATGTTGGGAATCAAACATTGGTGATAGTGATAACACTGGAGATGGAGGCAAAATAGTCGGTGGAGCAATAGGAGCTTGTGGTGGAATAGGTAATTCATTATCAGTAGCATCATATGCTTGCATGACCTTCAATGGGTCATCATAAAAAGGTGAGAGGGCTAGTGAGGCTAAAAGATCCTTAGTTAAATCATTTTAAAAGTTAGGAGAGGTGTTTCCTGGTGAGGCTGGGAAATAGTCCGGTGAAGCCGGGATGTAGTCAGGAGAGTGTGTAGAGGAAAAAGTATCCTCAACATCGGAATCAGATAGGATAATAATAGGATGGGGGAAAGACATGACTATATAACAACCCAGTGGAAATAACATAAGTTATTTATATATAATATAATAGTAGTGTATTATCTGCCATGGAAATTTCTTACACATACTATTCTGGAAACTGCAGTGGCACGGAGGACTTTCTTGGATGGAAAAAGTAGTTATAGTTTAGGTTTTACCCTTGTTCTCTATAACCATGAGCTCTGATACCAATCTGTAACACCCCCATTTTTGACATATAGCAGCGGAAGCTAATCTGGGGTATTACTTCATGGATCAACAGACATAATCATAGAAAACGACTCATAAAGAGACGTTTTAGAAAATTTAGTTATCATTCAATATAATCAGAGTTTTACAAAAACAGAGGTCCCAAAATCTACATGAAAACATAAAGTTTGAATGATAACAAGTTTGGACGTCCTCAAGTCCAATGCCACTCCGTGCCATAGGTTGCTCAATTACCTGAGATAAACATGCTAAAAGATCAACACAAAGGTTGAGTGAAATTCATAGGTTTATGATAAATAGTTGAATACAAGTCATCATAGACATTGGGTTACGTTGTTATACACCCATAAATAGTAATAATTACAATTGCATTTACAATTATCATAGTAATAATCGAATACAAGTTATCATAAGTGGTAATAATTGCAACACATACAATTATCATGAAAAACAGTATTATTTCCCTAAGCTAATGATATCAATACGTTAACATGGAAATCACCGTAGTGATATTGGTTGAGGAACAAATGTCCCCGTGGAAAGGTAACTTGCCAAGCTTACCCATTAAGTCAAATATAATGTGTTTGGCTACCCCATGAATGGGTATACCAATGGGAGTCGTCACCCCTAATAGATATATCCACAATATTTGCGTTTACTCGCAAGTAATTAATGGTTCATGATATGGAAATAATGGCACTGGAAGGTACTTAGGCAATAATATATCTGGATAGCATACAGTTGGAAAAACACTTGCATTCATGGTTTAAGCTTGTATCCTTCTTGCGGGTTTATATAACATTCAAAAGATTAAAATGCGAGGCTATAAACTCACCTTAACAGGGAAATCTAATTGATGGCAAAAGTATATGAAATGAAAGTAACGACATCGCCACGTAACCTGAGGGTAATATGTCAAGTCTTAGTGTGATTGTTTATGTTTAAAAAACTTTATAAAGTTTAACATACATCTTACTTTGATTTATTAATTTATGGAAATATTGTATCACTGTTCGGGCTATCATAATTCAGAGGTCATGCAGTAAATATTTGAGGAGCCAGGACACTTTAAATCGTAAATCCAGCAAACTCGTCAAAACGTATACCCAAATGAAACCACTCACATGAAACTCCCTAGTAACGTGATACGTTATAGATTAAATGATAAGATTTTATCATTTTAGGTTTCTTCAAAAGCTAAAGGATGATAAATTAGGTTATATTTATAACCTAATTGTTTTATAACGTTTCGATCGATGAATGATAATGACAAATGTGTTGGGCTTTAATAAAATCGAGTCTTATAAAAATATTTTTATATTTAATATAAAAATATTATATTTTATACCTTTAAGAATGTAAAATGGCAATATACACCCTTGGTTTATATATATTTACAAAGTTAATACCTTTAATATAACTTTTAAAATCTTTAAACCTTTAACTTTCAAGTATGACAAAACAACCCCTGAAGTTTAACTTTAGGATAATTACATTTTTAGCCCCTCTAGTTATAAGTTTCAAGAATTTACAATATATATCCCTTTGCATGAAATGTTTTGCGTAACAAGTCCAAAAACCATAATATTGATATTTTTCAATATAGAAAGTAATTTACAGGTTATAACTTATTATATTAAGCTAAAATAAATTAGAGTAAATAAGTTTAAGAGCTTGAAGCTTATGAAAAGAGCTTATGAGCTAGAAAATCTAAAACGGGTGCGTTTGGTTTAGGAAAACCCAAAACGCATGGGTTTGAGGTTCAAGGGATCAAACAAGAATTAACATATGATCTTACAAACCTTATGAAAGATTTAAAACAGATTATAAGCTTATGGAATAAGATTTTGAGCTTACTTGAGCTTATACGGGTCAAAATGAGGGTTTTGGGTTTGTACCCCTAGGAAATGACTTCAATGGCTTCCTTCTCTTGTTTTCTTGGATTCTAAGGGCTTTGTACTTCTTCTAATTCTGCTAGAGCTTGGCTTGGAATTGTTTAGAGCTTCATTTGAGTGTGTGATGAATTTTTGAGATGAATTGAAGAGTATGTATGTATGCGTGTATATATAGTGTAGAGAAAGACTTAGGGACCAAGTTTAGGAGAGTAAGGACCAAGTAAACATGGTGTGGTGTGGATGGAGTAGGGACCAAGGAAGGCTAGTATGGTGAGTATGAAGAGCTAGGATGAGGTGTAAGGGTGTGAAAGGGGTTCGGTTATTAAGGAGTGACAAGGAGGTGTTTTTGCTTGATGAGCAAGTGTGTGACTAAGGTGTGTGGGTGCTAGGTTGATGACAAGGTGCTGAAGGTGGTGGTGAGGTCATGGTGCTTGAGGTGCTAGCTTGCTTAGAATTAGGTTTAGAAGTAGTTTAGGGGTGGCGAGTTCATGGCTGTTTTTGGACAGCCAACATCGGTCCCGGTAAAATGGTTGTCATTTACAAACCGTAATTCCGATTAAGCTCAAACCAGTGAGCATGGTTAGATATTTGAGTCCTCTACAACTTTTAGTTTTACATATTTAGGGGTCACTATACAAAAATTTAGAGATAACAGCCATTTACTACAGGTGTGCAGAATCTGCGCACTTTTGCCATTTCGGCTATAACTAATTCATCCGACATCGAATCGGGTTGAGTCAACCGGAAAAATGATCACAAGACATAGGGCTACAACCTAGTATTTTTACTTAATACCCAAAGCCTATTGATTTTTCCCAGATCCTATGTTTTATCAACGGATCAGATTTCTGAAAACTATGAACTAGTTTAAGGGTGTAACGGGTTTGCTAGGGTTTTCGGGTTTAGGATTAGGGTTTAGGTTTTAGGGTTAGTGTAGGAGCTGAGATTAGAGAGGGAAAAGTGTTTAAATATTGTGTATTGAGTGCTTGTAATTAGTGCTAAAGAGGTGGTACGAAATCCTTAAGATTTTGGAGGGAAATGAGCTAGTTTGAATTCTATGCTTTATTGGCTTGTACATTGAGCTCAAATGAGTTGTACTTTGTTTTTAGGAGGGAAAATGTGATTTAAATATTATGAATTAATCACTTGTACATATGCTTGAAGGCTTGTACATTCATTTTGTATGTAAACATTACATGAAGTTATGGTTTTGATATAAACGTTAACGTATAATGCTTGTTTTGAAATAACGTTGTAAATGGTACGTTAAACAGACAACGTATTTGGTAAAAATGATATTAGAACATTGACTTGACATATTAGGACGTTTAGTTGATATAAACGTAGATATAGTTGGCATTGGTAGGTTGCGTGAGCTCGTTTAGTTTGCTATGTAAGTTATGTTACATACTTGGAATGAATAAAGCAAAAAATTTCCCGTGAAAAAGTAGTATTTAATATAATATAAGTGGAAATTACAGTAATGAAAATTGTAGGTTGTGACAGTCTGACTGGTCAAATGGTGATAATGCATGTACTTCTAACCCTCAGGAACCTACAATCAAATGGTTTCCAAATTCCACTTCTTTTCTTGGCAGGTTATCCAAATTTGTTTATGGAGCGTCGACTCGGGTTGTTCCAAGCATATGACCAGGAATCTAAAGCTTCTTATCAATTTTTTCTGGAAGTTTTTGGGAACTGTTCGCTTTGGAAATGATCATGTGCTGCAATCTAGATTACCGTGATCTTCAATAGGGAAATATATTGATCACCAGAGTTTATTTCGTTAAGGGCTTGGGGCATAACCTGTTCTCGGTTGGGTAGTTTTGTGATTCAGATTTAGAGGTCGCTTTCAGAAGGAACACCTGTTTTGTCAAAAATCTGGAAGGAGTTGATTTGTTAAAAGGAAATCGTACAACAAACATTTACACCATCAATCCCTATGAAATGGCCTCTGCATCTCCAATTTGCCTCATGGCTCGTGCTACTTCTACCAAGTATTGGTTATGGCATCAACGTTTATCCCACCTCAATTTTGACACCATTAAAGAACTTGCTAAAAATGATCTCCTCACCGGTCTTCCAAAATTCAAATATTATAAAGAACATCTTTGTCCCTAATGTGAGCAAGGAAAAGCAAAAAGGCATCTCACCCACCCAAACCAGTTCCAAATTCTAAGCAGAGGTTACATCTCCTTCATATGGATTTGTGTGGTCCGATGAGAGTCGAAAGTATCAATGGAAAGCGGTATGTTCTGGTGATAGTGGATGATTACTCTCTTTACACTTGGGTACTCTTTCTTAGATCAAAATATGAAGCACCATAGGAGATTAAAACTTTTCTCAAGAAAATTACAATGCTACTGCAAGCCTCAGTCATTATTGTAGGAACTAACATCGGCACAAAATTCAAGAATCAAGTGCTTAAGGAATACTTTCATAGTGTTGGCATCTGATGTGCTATCATTGTATGGTATATTTAAGATGATTCAAATTTTAAATTTATATTTTTCTGACTAAACCAAAAACAACACTTTAACGGGCAGTGTACCCGATCGGTAGTAGTTTCGTGGTAAGTAGGGTGTCCAACACTTGAAGCGAGGTTAAATCTATCAATTTAATTAATATCTTGGTTATCTAATCTATGTTAATTATATTCTATTCTAAAGCTATGTTAAACCTATGTCAGTCTAAATCCTAATTCTAACAGGAAAAAGGGGTTTTCATCCTAAGAGACTGGCACGGTTTAGTTGGTGTCTATAATCAATTCAAGGCACTTAAACCCACGCAAGCTAATTAACAAAATATGAAAAAGCGGTCGAACCTTATATAAGAAAACTGTATTAACCATTATTAGTCTGATTAGAACGTTGGTTTGTTTATTTAGTGCAATGATTTCTTCTCTCGAGGTGGCATATCATTCGTAAGACTTAGGCGTTACATCATCCTACGACCTAGACACAATAATTCTGTCACAATTAAAGCATCCGCATAAAGCATCCTTATTTGCTGATTATAATCTATCTTAGGGATTAAGGCAATAGTGATCTTGTTAGACCCTAGCTCATAGAGAGTTTACCCACTTACCGCTTAATGGCAATTTATAAACTAGTAGTCCACTTGTCCAACTATCCAATGGAATCAGAATGTTACTTGTTGAATTATCTAGGTCACATGCTAGTCAACACGATCATAAACAATTGGCAATATCCAATTAACTAGTTAAGCCTGGAGTGTATCCTAGACACAGACTTAGAAGGATAATACTTGTGTAACTATGATTCTAGATGTATAGATTACTATACGAAGAGCTATCTCGGACTCTAGATCTACTTGGTCCGTGTCACTAGATCCAGTTGAATGATAGGTCGCATACAAAAGCATGTAAACAAGTAAAAATTGATAAACATAAATAAGCACTCAACGATAAATCAAGAAATCAAGAAAAATATCAAACATTCAGATCTTCATAATAATGGCTAATACCCGAAGGTATTAGCCTTCAAACATCATAATAAATACAAGAGCAATTATTTAGCCAAGGTAAACTAACCGAGTTAACGAATGATACCAACAACTAAACGATTACTAAAGTATACGAAATTACATGTTGTCTCCTATGGAATTGAATACGTTGCTCGACCTCTTCTGCAAATTTTCTCCTCTGAAAATCGACTTTTGTGGTTTAGGTATCGAGAGTATGATTTAGCACCCCTAAAACTCATTTTTGAGTTCTCTATTTATAAGGTTTAGAAGTCGGTTGGATACAGCGTATCCATGTGTTGGATACGGCGTATTAGGGATTTCTTAGAGTAGGGACCACGCTTGATATCTTCCAAAATATTATATTGATTCCATATCTTGAATACGGCGTATTAATTCTCTCTGGATATGGCGTATTGATCTTTATTCCTCTGTGGTCTTTGGTGAGTACAGGCACGGATACGCCGTATCTTCCTTGATGGAGATGGCGTATTGGTCTTCAGAAAATTAATCTTCAAAATATCTTCATTAAATTCCAGAATGCGCACCTTTTGCTAACTTTCACCAACTACTCCATAATTACTGCAATTCTCAAATATAAACGATTAAGCAACAATTCTTGGCAATAACTATAAAAAATGGGATAATAACATGGGATTAATGATGCTATAAAATATACATTATTTGATGTCATCAAATATCCCCCCACTTGAATCCTACTTCTCCTTAAGTATACTTTAGAACTTTATAAAAATGTATCCCTAAGGATATTTTCTATTAAAGCACTTTTTCGATCTATTACAAGTACACAACCAAACACCTCACGAAATAGAAAGATGAAAACACTCAAATCACTCAATTAATCTATGTGGTAACATGTAACTAATTTGCTCAATTGCTCGGTCATGACGAGTATTCTATCATAAGCTTGGCAAGGATACACATCTCCACCGCTAAAGCTAAGGAGTAACAAATTTATAAAGGTAAATATGAGTTTTTGAATGGAAAGGCGTACGATTTGATCATTCTACAATCTTTCACCAGAACTACCACTCCAACAAGGCAGCTAAAGCACACATACACACCTGGAACATCGGGATAGACATGCGTGTTCGATCACATCCCCATTCGAATTTAACCAACGGTTAGGATGAAGAATGATATAGGGTAGGAACCTTCTAACTTTTACCAAAAGTTGTAAACCAATGAGGTACAAGACATGCATACATGGCCGTAATGACGGAATAGTCATACACGCTCGATCACATCCATGTTCACATAAAACCAGCGGCTAATCATTAGGTGAGAGGGAAGTAAATTGTTGTTAAATAAAAATCAAGAAACAAATAAATTAATCCTAAAGATACAAGTTGCTAGACACTTATTTCTCGACCGTTACCATGATAAAGACACAACTATTTACAACGTCTTGGTCATCGATCAAAAATAACAACCTAAGTTGGTGTTCCCGTAACGGTCAACTTCCCATTCATCCCAAAACTTTACATACTCTACAAGGCAAGTGGAGATATCTTCCACTTTGTACAATACTTTACATCGTTGATTTTTTAGACATATCAACGAATAATCGATCCTTCGTGTAATTCCTTCGGTAGTTGCGGAACGATTATCTTTAAAGCGATCACGTATTCGCTGTTCTCTTGTTCTTGTGACGTTTTTCTCATTTTTTCTATTTTTTTAACTAACTTTTAATCTCGGTGTAGTTTCAACCATCTTTACGATCAAAAATAATTCCGTGATATCACATTTCACTCGGGATAGTTACTCTTCTTCGGTGTTTCTATCCATAGATATCCAACCAATAAATATGACAGTAGTAAAATCGCATGCCTTTTGATAATTCCTTCGGTAAGTCTTCGTTCTTTGGTTTCATCAATAATTGTGATGGTAGTAAAATCACATGAGCTTTGACTACTAATATACATTCCCATTTGCAATGTGTAAATTTCCAACCGCACCAAAGATAGAAAATAGCACAAGACTCAGGAAATACAAACTTTACACTTTAAGCAACTAGAAACTGTAAATTAAACTTAATCTAACAGGGTAAGTTAAGGTGTAAGGGTGTAACGAAACAAATGGTTGGTGTAAATTCCTAAAGGATTGGCTCTACGGGTTGTTCTAGTGGATCATCACTCTAAAAATGAGAGTGGAAAGGGTTTAAACATGAGATTAACTAACCAATGTAGTTAGTTAATAAGCAACATGTAAAGGCAATTTAGATGTAATCCTAAAATTTACCAATTTAAATAAGTTACTCCATCTAAATCCATAGTATTCATCACTGTGGTCTCGAGTGATATACCAAGCCAAGTTCTAAAGTCTACAACATCACCGGCACGCTCATATTTTATGGAATTTGGGTAAACATTTAGAAATGGAAAGGTTAAATCCTCACAACATTCTAACAAGGGTTATTGTGTGCGGGTTATGTAGCAAGTAATTTCACAAAAGTATGCTTGAATTTTTTTTGAATTTGAGCATATTTTAAGCTTTTTATTGTGAAAAATAGGACAAGTAAACATTCTAATTCCATCCCCCCACTTGAATTATACAACGTCCTCGTTGTATATATAAAACATTTAATACGGGAATTTAAAAGAATTAGAATGAGAAACTCCTCTGATATTTGCTTGGTAGATTCTCCAAGTTGCGTTTATGAGCAAGATTGTGTGCTGAAAAAGCGCCTGAATCCTAGCACGAACAGTACACACATAGAATTCCAGAAAATATGCATTCCACCAACTTCGTCGATATTTCTTTCTCGAGGTCCTGTGTAAATTCTCAGAAAACAAATGCAATTCTATCTCCGTGTATTCGTTTGGTTAGACTCGAAATAAATACCTAAAACTATACAGGAAGTCAATACACCTTATCCATTCCCCAAGATACGTCGTATTGATTCATGTATATGTTGTATTCATTTAATGAATTAATGAATACATCGTATAGACTGTGCTGAAAGTAAAGACTGGATAACGTCTAGATAATCAATACGCCATATCCATGGGGTTTGTGTACGCCGTATAGAGAGTCTAGGAAGACAGACTTTACAAAATTGAAAATACATTCCGGGTTGTCTCCCAACAAGCACTTTTGTTTATAGAAAAGTCTTTAAGTTAGACTTGCTCTAATTTAATCCCATCCTTATAAAATAATTTGGGTTCGAATGGGATGCTAAATGGCACATACAAATTCTTTATTAGAAAAATAAATGACGTCCCTTTGTTAAGATTATTCCAAGTCATGATATTAAAATTTAATCCCATGATAAAAGTTTCAGTTTTGAAAATTTTATTTGATATACATAGGCACCAACATCAACATTTATTACATTAGATAATGGTATGATAGACATATCCCTCGAAGAGTGTTCAATATCAATTTTATCATCATCATTGTCCTTATCCGTTTTTAATTCATCAGGATAAATTACGTTAAAAGGAAATAGACCATTAAAGTTTAAAACATTTTGTTCCTCTTCATCACATTCGGACAATGATGTTTCATCTTTCAAATTAAATTCATCGATATGTTGAGGGTTTAAAATCGGTTTAGTTAATAAATCTGATTTAGATGTTTAAGCCTCATTGTAAACAATGGCTGGAAATTCATTCTCAAAATCTTCAAAGAAGTCTAAATCATCAAAACAACTGATCACAGGCTCAGGTGATGGAATTGAAGGCGTGACTTTTTCATAATCATTTTCTGAATCCGTTTTCAAATCGTTGACAGAAATCATTTTATAAGAAAATGAGTTTTTGTCACAAATTATTGTGTAATCCTCATCGTCGGATTCGTCAAATGATATTCTAAAGTCGATTTCATTGTTAACGAGAGTACTTACTTGAGATTTGCACTGAAGTGCATCTTGAGGTTCAAAGCTGGGAATTCAGCTTCCATAGATCTAAGGTCGTAAAGATCATCATCAACCTTGATCTTTCCATATGTAGCAGTTTTCCAATCAAACACTCGACTATGCCTACGAGCTTTTTCTTCTTCAAACTTGATATATTCTTCCATAGTCATGTTAGGATCATCCATCCTGAAATAAACTTACTAGAAAAATTATTAAATAACCAATATGTTGTATTCAGTGAACTGAATACACCGTATCACACAAACAAGAATACAAATTACTCTAAACTACACTAATCCTAATGGCTAGATCTAATCTAATGTTAAAAACCAAAATATCAAATAAAAATCAAGATTAATTTTCACTCCCCGGCAACGACGCCAAAAACTTGATGTGCTGTCGTTGTATGGTATATTTAAGATGATTCAAGTTTTAAATTTATATTTTGCTGACTAAACCAAAAACAACACTTTAACGGGCAGTGTACCCGATCAGTAGTAGTTTCGTGGTAAGTAGGGTGTCGAACACTTAAAGCGAGGTTAAATCTATCAATTTAATTAATATATTGGTTATCTAATCTATGTTAATTCTATTCTATTCTAAACCTATGTTAAACCTATGTCAGTCTAAATCCTAATTCTAACGGGGAAAAGGGGGTTTTCAGCCTGAGAGACTGGCACGGTTTGGTTGGTGTCTATAATCAATTCAAGGCACTTTTACCCACGCAAGCTAATTAACAAAAGATAAAAGAGCGGTCGAACCTTATATAAGAAAACTGTATTAACCATTATTAATCCGATTAGAAAGTTGGTTTGTTTATTAAGTGCAATGATTTCTTCTCTCGAGGTGGCATATCATTCTTAAGACTTAGGCGTTACATCATCCTAAGACCTAGACACATTAATTCTGTCACAATTAAAGCATCCGCATAAAGCATCCTTATTTGCTGATTATAATCTATCTTAGGGATTAAAGCAATGGCGATCTTGTTAAACCCTAGCTCATAGAGACTTTACCCACTTACCGCTTAATGGCAATTTATATACTAGTAGTCCACTAACCAAGTCTTTACCAATTAATTGAGAACGTACTCGTTGATCCCAAGGGTCACGTGCCGGCCCAACTAAGCTCGCAATCTAAAGGCAAAGATAGGTTATTATTCGTGATCCTATTGGTCTAGATGTATAAATAACTATATGGAGAGTCATCCCGACATCTAGATTACTTAGTTCGTATCTAGAGAGACTCAATACACCGTATTCAAGATATAATATTTAAATATTCTAAAAGATATCAAGCGTGGTCCCTGCTCCAAGAAATCCCCAATTCGCCGTATCCAACACTTAGATGAAATAGGAAGATGAAATCATTCAAATCACTCAACTAATATATGTGGTAACATGTAACTAATTCGCTCAATTGCTCGGTCGTGATGAGTATTCTATCATAAGCTTGGCAAGGATACACATCTCTACCACTAAAGCTAAGGAGTAACAAGTTTATAAAGGTAAATATGGGTTTTTGTATGGAAACGCGTACGGTTGATCAATCTAAAATCTTTCACCAGAAGTACCATTCCAACAAGGCTGCTGAAGCACACATACATGGCCGTAACGACGGAATAGACATGTGTGTTAGATCACATCACCATTTAAGTTTAACCAACATTTAGGATGAAGAATGATATAGGGTAAGAACCTTCTAACTTTCACCAAAAGTCATAAACCAACGAGGCAGCTAAGACATGCATACATGGCCGTAACGACGGAATAGACATGCACGCTCGAACAAGTCCTCATTCGCGTAAAACCAGTGGCTAATCATCAGGTGAGAGGGAAGTAAATTACTGTTAAATAAAAATCAAGAAACAAATAGATTTAGACTTAAGATACAAGTTGCTAGATACTTTTTTCCTGACCGTTAACATGATAAAGACACAACTATTTACAAGGTCTTGATCATAAATCAACAACAACCTAAGTTGG
>BQNB010177618.1:0-12949 GCA_026074375.1 Tanacetum coccineum
TGGAAATGTTTAAGAATTATGTTTGAAGAACCTCTAAGCACAGATTCTATATGGAGTGAGATTAGACAGCAAAAGATTGTAAGTTGGAGATACTATGATACTTGTAGCGTACATTGTTTGAACTTAGAATCTATGGATGTTTACATGTTGTCTGATAGAAAGTATCCTGTATCTGCTGAGGTATGTAAAACTATGTTGAAAATGAAGCTTTTGGATGGAAAGATGAATGAGGATTGCTATAGATTGTTGAAAATGATGGAAAAACAAAATGATGGAAAAGCAAGCTGGTATTAGGAAGTAGTGAAGTTTGTAAAGTTAGAAGTCTAGGATAGAGATGAGAAGGATAACACTTGGTGGAGGTGCTATGCACTAACACAACAAATGGTTATCAGTTCACCATGTCTAACCGACATAAGGACTGGCTAGTCCAGGAGCAAACGGCTCTTGGTAAAGACTTCTCAAATCCGTTCTATGGTTGACAACTTGCAAATAAGTTGTATGGTTTTCAACTCACCATATCTGTTTAAGTGAAGAGTTGGCTAGCCCACAAGTTTATGGCTTGTGGTAAAGGCTGTGGAAAAACCATAACTAGTCCATAAGATTATGGCTTATGGTAAAGACAAATTGCAAATCCATATTAGATGGTTGACACTTTACCAAAAAGTGGATGGTATATCAACTCACCAAGTTTCATGTACAAAGAGTTGACATGGTTATCAATCCACCATGGAATTTACCTTTTCTAGGTGCCAAAGGATTGACTAGCCCTGAGCAAACGGCTACAGGTAAAGGCATATCAAATCCGTTTATGGCTGTAATGGTTTGCCAAAAACCATATGGTATTCAACTCACCAATGTTTCAAGTACTGAGAGTTGAAATGGTTTTCAGTTAACCATGGACATACACCTTTCTGGTGGCCAAAGGACTGACTACTCCAGAGTTAATGGCTAACTGGTAAAGAGACATCAAATCCATTTAAAATTTTCAATGATTCACCTCTCACAGGAGTTAACACACCTGGAAGTGATGAGAATAGACTGAAACTTTATGATTTGATGTACAAAATTGTCAATGGTGCTGATACAAAGGATTGCTGAAGAGCTTGTTGCTGCAAAGATACAAAGAGAAGACTTGAAGTGTTGCAGATCAAGAACAACTTGAAGAATTCTATTTACAACATCCTTAGGAAGCTTAAAATGTTTAAAGTAAAGATCAAGAATGTTTTGAAGAAACTTGAAGTTCACAAGTGAAGATCAAGTTAGGGGAGGATTGTTGGGAAAATAGATTGTAACAGACTTAATACTGGTAGTATAACAGTTAAGTCTGGTAGAGATAGTTAGTTCTGTTTATAGTTAAGTCTGTTTATGTAACAGAATAGTAATAGTTATCTTAGAGATATCTTAGGAGATATCTTAGGAAAGGATGAGTATTATCCTTTTACACGTTTGTAAAGCCAATTAGGGTTTTCCTTGGTGTATAAGAGGAACCCTAAGGCACAATGTTTAGTACGTTTTGATTAGAAATATCAATAGAAGCATAGAGCTTAATAGCATTTTAGTATTATCGTTTCTTCTTTACTCTTGTGTTAAGATTCCGCATTAACACTTGATAATTCATAGTCAGTGTCTCTCATATAGTTGATTTGGATTTATCCAAGTTATCTATCATCTTACAAAGGCTAGTCAGATCCTAAACCAAGGACCTACACCTTGCTTGACCTGGATTTGTATTCCCAACTCTGTTCTGAGCTCCCCTATAACCAGTAAGTCGTTCAAGGCTCATTTAGATCTTGTTAATAAGGACCTTCATTAGATCTTGGTGATTGTTATCAGTATAGTTAGATCTTGGTGATCTTTCCTAGTAGTCTTAGTTAGGTATGATTATAGTAGTGGCTTGGTGAAGTAATGGTGTGAAGAAAACTAAGGTGTGAAGAAGTTGTGTTGTCGTGATCAAGTCGTGAAGCAAAGTTATGTAGTGAAGTTGTGGTAGATTGGTTCTAGCTAAGATTAGAACTCGACATCTAGCCATTAGTGTCGTGTGTGTGCAAGATAAGCGAATAGTTGGTATAGGTTTTCTCTGCCATAAAGGAGCTGTTGACAACAGTGAAGAAAAATCTCGATTTGGTGCTCGGGAGTGGAGTCGGGCGAAGAGGTGTTCGTTGTCTGGAAACTCTATAAATCCTGCGTTGTGTTTGATTGTTCTCTGTACCTCTTATCTCTTGTATTAAATAATTTTCTTCATACTATTCCTATTAATTGTTTAGATAAGTATATTGTTTATAGTGTGCAAGTGGTGAAGTTCACATAAGTCGATCTAGAATTTTTACAACACTTTTAAAAACCTTAATGTAAAAGCGGTAACTATTCAAACCCCCCCCCCCCTTTTTCTAGTTTTCAACAAAAGGGAGTTACAAGGGGATTCTAAAGAAGACAAGCTAACAACTACCATGATGTTATTAGCTCGAGCAATCACTCAGAAGTTCTCCTCCACCTAACATAATCGTTTATCTTCATTAAACATAAGAATCAAGCTGTGGTCAGGATGGAAGAGTGGAACATACCAATCAAGAATGCATGTTATTATGGACATGGTAACATGACTGCAGGGAGATAAAACAGGAATCACGCATTTAATGCAGGAAATGGGATGGATGAAAGCAATCAGATTGTTCAGCGTGTTTCACAAACTGAGTCAAATATGGGAAAGGCAAATGTTCAGTGTTATAACTACAATGAAAAAGGCCACTATGCTCATGATTGTCAGAAACCAAGTGTTCGTGATGCAAAGTATTTCTAAGAACAAATGTTGCTAGCCATGAAAAATGAAGCCAGAAGCAACCTCAAAAACAAAGAAAATGATTTCATGCTCGATAATTCTTATGGAGATGAAACATTAAAAGAGCTAACTGCTGCAGTAATCATGATGGCTCGAATTCAACCAGCTAATGACAATGCTGACTCTAAGCCATCCTATGATGCAAAGGCTGTCAGCGAGGTAAATGCTTCACACAAGGTTCATGAACAAGTGAATCATGTGAAACGTAAAACTATTATTCACACATATGATGATGATCAAATTAATTCTAATATCATATTTGATGATCCTTATATGGAAAATAATGATGGCAGATCTGAACATAATTCAAATGCTCATGGTGAATATCATGATATTCAAATGCTGGCATATAATGTTCAAAGAGAAACTGAAAATCAAAAACGATTAAACAATAGGCTTAAAACTCAAAAAGAGTTGCTACAAAAGGAGCTTGAGACGTTTAAGGATCGGGTCAAAACATTTGAGCCAAAAATAATTTAATGTTCAAAATATAAAGAAACATGTGAAGAGTTGGAACGTGAAATACAGGCTAATAAGGACACCATTAAGAGAATTTAAAAGAAAATGATAAAATTAAAAGTGATTTTTTCAAAATTGAAAATGAAAATTTAATAATTCAACATGAAACTCAGTTAGCTAAAAAGGCTTTCAAAGAACGAGAAGATCGATATTTTGATGATATTGTTGATCTCGAAAAGAAACTGAGTTCTCATGATCGAATTGTTTATAAAATGGTCAATCAATTCAAACAATTCACATGCTTGGAAACAACCAAATAAAGTTTATGATCCTTTTCTTAAGGCTGGGTTGGGTTATAAAAATCTTGAACGTCTCAGGAAAGCCATTGCAGCACAACCAAAAATGTCTCATGGTGAAATCATTCATAGTGCTAATTTAAAAATTGATTCACCTGATTAAGAGGAAACTTTAGAGGATACGAGAGAAAGTCAATTGAAAATGAAAAACAAAATGGTTCAACTTAACTATGGAAAATTAAATGCTCTTTATGAAATATTTGTTACTCAAAAAGAACCTTCTGTTGAACAAACATATTTTTCATTTCCTTCTACTTCTAATGAATATTTTGAGTCAAAAGAAGTTACATAAGATTTACCAAAAATGCTTTTGTTAAAAATGTTTGACAAAATGGGTTTAGCAATTAACAATTTATGAAAACGAATTAATGTCACTCTTTTAAAAGATAGAAAAAGGTAGAAGGATGTCTGACAGTCAGAAAATTCTTTAAGAGATGTTTTATTAAAACTAATGTAATTCCGTTGTTTAACTCTTTGTTAATGACATTTGAAAAACTTCCCAAGAATCTCATTCAAGAAGTACAAGAATTGGTAAATATTTTGTGTTCAATAGCATTAGAAAGATAATGAAAAAATCTCCAAAAGAAAAATATCTTCAAAATGTGAGATCGATCGTATTGTGGAAGTATCTTGACAAGTGAAATTCAAGATTGGCTGTGTTGCTTTTATGTTGAAAAACAGAAAAATGAGATGTTAAGAAATGAATTTGAGAAAAGTTCAAGTGACTCCAAAGATATCCAAGCCAATTTACTCAAGAGAATCAAAATTCTTAAAAATGATTTTAAGCCGTTCACAAGCTCAAAGCATTGATTTTGAACTCAAACTAAAACATCAAAAAGAGAAAATGGCTTGTGACGTCTCTTGGAAGTCAAGATTGTGAACATTGAATGATGAGAACATGTTGCTAAAAACTCAAGTTAATTCTGTTATTTAAGAAAGAGAAAAATATTAAAACTTGAATTTCAAAAGCTTTTTAAATTCAAATGTATGCAACACGGGAATCAACATGTCAATAAGATGTTGATGTGTTTAATTTCAAAAGATTTTTTATTCAATAAAGTGACATATGCGTAATGCGATGTGCTGGTCTCATCATGATTCTAGATCTTTTGATTAACTAATCTATGTCTCAAGTATAAGCTTAAAATAATTTGAAAAGCGAAGTTATGTGAACAACTAGTTTGCACAATCTTAGACCTTTGGTTAATCACTAGATGGGTATCTCCGTTCAACTTATGTAATATATTTTACAAGTGGAAGGAGGGAGAAGGTGGTGCGTCGTCACTATGCATTGCGGGCTGGGATGGTTAAATTCTTTTATTTTTTATTTACTTTTTCCTTTTCTTTTTTATTAGTTTCTTTTCTTTTGTATATTTTGTCTTCTTAAAACACCATCAGTCAAGGATAAGAAAGTGTCAAACAATAAGGTCAATGCAGATAGGTCAAAACCAGTCACTTCGCATCCTATACCTAAAAATGAGCAAAGTAAAAAACAGAGTGTGAATGTAATCACAAGAGGAATGTATAGAATCACAAAAACATAGACACAAGTTCTGGATTCTAAAACTAACATGAATGTTTCTAATTCCACAGGTGTAGAAAGTTCTAATAGTGTTAGAAGACCAAAGTCTAAGGACACTAAATCAAAGGATAGAGTCTTGAAGAACACTAACGACAGGAGACCATCTGCACATGTTCGGAAGATGTAAAGTAGTGTTAGTATAGATTCTAATAAGCATGAAACAATGCATTTGACTGTATGTCAACCAAATGCAAGTGTATTAAATACCAAGACTATAAATGCTGTTAATGACGGTTCAAATATTGTTTGTGTTTCTTGTGGTAACGATGTGTTTTTTCTTTCTCATGAAAAATGTGTTGCTCATTATTCTTTGTCTAAAGATTCTAAGGTAAAGAGAGCCTTATTTACCACCCCCGTAGCAACAAAATCTAAGAATTTAGGAGCTACTTATGTAGTTGCGAAATCTAGATTAAGTATTGCTAAAACCTCAACAACAACAAATAAGGTATCTAGTGCGTTACCGTTATCTCCTGATTCCAGTCAAAGTAGGACACTTAGCAATTACATGAAAAACAAAATTGCAACAAGTAGAAAGTGGCAAAAATGGTTTGAACACCAACAATGTTTTAATTGGACACCCAAAAGCAAAACTGCTCAATCATAATCTGGTGAAACAAAGAGTAGTACCCGTGTTTGATCTAAATCTAACACACTGGTTAACACTCAAAAATAGGTAGCCAAACTATCGACTCTTCCATCTGCAGTTGTTTCATGTGATGCAAGTGATCAAGCTCGTCCTTTGGAATGTTGATAGCGGGTGCTCGAAGCATATGACTGGCAATCTGTCACTGCTATGAAATTTCTTTAAGAAATTCATGGGAACAGTCCGCTTCGAGAATGATCATTGCAATCACTGGATATGGAGATTTTGTTCAAGGCAATCTCACGATATGTCATGTATACTACGTTAAAGGCCTTGGTCACAATCTATTTTCGGTCAGATAATTTTGTGATGGAGATTTAGAAGTAGCCTTTCGCACAGCTCCTCGTTAAAGAATTTCTCCCCTTTCCCCCGGTCCACCCCCCCACCCCCCCCCCCCCCCCCCACCCTTCTGCTGTTAGGGCACTCCCGCCCAGCTGATTTTCTTTCATGTTCTGGCAGCTTTATGCCAAGATGAGAATGATTTTGCTTACCGCGGTTTGTTGATTGTGATGTCATATCTCTAGCATATCGTTGATTCTAAGTGGTGGCTTTTTCTCCAATGTTGCAAGTCAACATACTATCATGGTTATGGCATTCCAACCGATGGCTTTCTACCATTTCTTGAATTTAGGTACCATTAATCATACTCACATGATAAAAGATCTAGTTGAATGATGGCTTTCTTAAATTTACGTTAATTTAAAGATAAATCTTTTGTTCAGCTCTTTTTTTGTTTATATCTCTCTTTGTGATTGCCTTCTGTGAGCAATGGAAAAAAAAAAAAAATAAAAAAAACGGAACATAGGGGCAAAAAAAAAATATAAAAAATAAAAAAAAATAAAAAAAAAGCAAGCGAAATAGACAAGTAGGAAAGGGAAAGAAGAAAGTAAAGGAAGAAGAGAAAGAGAGGAATGAAAGCTTCACTTTCTACCAAAATTTGCCGTTCCTAAGCTACAAAATCGCAAACTTTGAATTAATTTCATTTGATGGATTTGTGTGGCCAAATGGAGGGTAGTTAGCAAAAGTTCAATGGCAAGAAATTAAGCAAATATATGTATTTAGTTAAAGTCATCGGTATGATTATTCTTTGGTTACACCTGTGGTATTATATTTTCTTCCACTACCAAATATGATGGCTCCAGATATGATATACGCAATTTCTGTTTTTAATCAAGTTCAACGAAATCTAAAGGCTTTTTTAATTCTAAAGATCCGAACTGATAATGGAACAGAGTTCAAAAATGAATAATTACGGTTGTTTTATGAAAGTTAAGCATTGTTCATAATACTTCAATTGCTCGGACGCCTCAACAAAATAGTGTTGTTGAAAATTAGCAATCTACACTCGTCAAGGTTGTTCCCCCCCCCCCCCCCCCCCCCCCCCCCCCCCCCCCCCCCCCCCCCCCCCCCCCCCCCCCCCGTTACTGAACCAATGCTCATCTTTTTAAAATACTCCATTAATTTTCTTCGTGTGGCTGAGGTTGAAGCTATTGCTACTGCTTGCTTTACTCAGAATCAATCTATTGTACACACAAGGTACAACAAGACTCCTTATGAGCTGATTCGAGGAAGAAAACCCAATATTCAATACTTTCATGTATTTGGATCTCTTTGTTATCCAACTAATTGATCCGTGATGATCTGGGGAAAAATGAAGACCGAAGTCTGACATTAGGTCTATCATTATTGGTTATTCTGACGTCTTCAAGAGGTTTTCACTCTAGTAGAACGGCCAAAACTAATAGATCATTGAAACGATACATGTCAAGTTTGATGAACTCGCAGCAATGGCTTCTGAATGCAACAATTTAGAACCCGGATTCAACTGCATCAATTTTCAATATTCATCGAAAGATTTACAATCACTACCGTCAAAAATAGACTTGGAAAATTTATTTGGTCCTCTGTATGAAGAATACTATGCAATGAGTCCTCTAGAAGTTTTAGATAATTCCCTTGCAAATACTCTTGATAACGAAGACACTTCTTCATCATCGTTGATTGTCGTTGAAGAAGATAAAGCTCCTCAAATAGTATCCTCGTCAGCAAAACAAGTTACTAATGAACCAAACACTCCAGTCTTGAATGATAATGCTAATGAATTAGTTCAAGAAGACGTTGCAGAACTTGACGGAAATGTTTTCTACAATCCACCTCAAACTCCTGTATTCGAAGAAGCTAAGTCATCTTCAACATATCAGGATTCGTGAAATATGCACGAGTTTCACCAAATACATCGCTATACTGATAAGTGGACTAAGAATCATCCAATTGAACAAGTGATTGGTGATCTCTCAAAACCAGTAATGATAAGACATCGACTTCACACTGATGTTGAAGTATGTATGTACGCACTGACAGTGAGTACTATAGAACCAAAAAATATCAAGGAAGTTATGCTTGATCACAGTTGGATTGAATCCATGCAAGATGAGTTGAACTAGTTCAAACGCCTTGATGTTTAGGAACTTGTTGAATGTCCTATTCGCATAAACATAATCGTAGTCAAATGGATTTGGAAATACAAGACTGATGCTGAAAAATGGTTATTCGAAACAAGTCTTGTTTAGTAGCCAAAGGTTTTCCTCTTTATGGTCAAGAGGAGGAATCCTCGCATTCTTTGAGGAATCATTACCCCCCTTTTGTGTGTGTGTGTGTTTGCAAAGACTCGAAGCTGTCAGAATCTTTGTGGCATATTCGGCTCACAAGAACTTTCCAATATACCAGATGGATGTCAAAACAGAATTTTTGAATGGTCCACTAAAAGAGGAAGTTTTTGTTCGTAAGCTCGATGGTTTTGTAGATCCAGACTTTCCTAACCACGTATATCGTCTTAAGAAAGCACTGTACAATCTTAAACAAGCCCCTAGAGCTTGGTATGACAAGCTTTCCTCATTCCTAATCGAAAACCATTTCACAAAAGGTATTGTCGATCCGACATTGTTCACAAAAAGACACGGGGATGAAATTTTACTTTTTGAAATCTATGTCGACGACATAATTTTTAGGTCAACAAATCTAATTTTTTCAAATAGATTTGCAACACTAATGAAAGATAATTTTGAAATGTCAATGATTGGGGAAATGAAGTTCTTTCTCAGACTTCAGGTTCATCAATCACCCCAAAGAATCTTCATATGTCAATCACACTATACTATGGATCTTCTTAAGAAACCTAGGATGGATAAATGTGATACCGTCCTGTGTGCACACCAATGGCTGCTACCAAACTAGATGCAGACTTACAGGGTACCCAAGTTGACCAAACTAAGTATCGTGGTATGATTGGGGGACTTATTTATCTTACTACTAGTCGACCAGACATTGCCTTTGTGACATTTGTATGTGCGTGTTGTGTGTGGTGTGATGCCCAATGGAAAAACAACCTCAAAGAGGTTAAACGAATCTTTTGATACCTAAGACAATTAAACCATTAACATGGGTCTATGGTACTCGAAGGACTTCGGGTTTGAGCTAATTACATATTCAGATGCAGACCATGCAGGGTGTAATGATGATTGCAAAAGAACATCTAGAGGCATTCAATTTCTAGGAGATAAGCTAGTTAGTTGGTCGTCTAAGAAGCAAGATTGTATAGCAATGTCAATTGCGGAAGCCGAGTACGTATCCTTATCTGCATGCTTTGCTCAAGTCATTTGGATGAGGACGCAACTACTAGATTATGGATTTTGATACAACAAGATTCCAATGACTTAAAAAGTGCAATTGCCATATCTTGAAATCTGGTACAACATTCACGTACAAAACACATTAACATCCGTTATCTCTTTATCAAGGAGCATATTGAAAAAGGTACCATTGAACTTTACTTTGTCAGAACGGAATACCAACTTGCTGATCTTTTTACAAAAGCCCTTCTAAGAGTAAGGTTTGAGTATTTAGTTGATTGGTATGAGATGTATGACTCCAACTGAGTTGGATCATCTGGCAAAGTTATCTTCTTAAATAAAAGATCATACATCAAAACATTTTGTAAACAAATTTCAAAAACAAAAATAAAAAATGGAAACATTAAAAACAAAAATATTTTTCTTTCTTTTTCAAAAAATGAAGAACAAATAAAAATTTGAAAAACAAAACATTCAAAAACAATTTAATTTAAATTAAGGATTCAAACACATATCTTCTCCGTTTAAATCAGTCTCATGATACTAAATTTCTCAAAAAGTGGTTCTTTAAATGCAAAATAATTGTATCATGAACTGAGGGGGAGTAAATCATTCTAAAATGATCTTTCACTGTTAAAATATATGCTTTGTAATCAAAGTCCATTAAAAAACAGAAGATTTCTTCAAAAATGGTCAAATTTTGAAAATTCCAAGTGTGCAAGATTGCAAGAATTAACAATCTCTTGAATAAGTTCTTTAACTAGACATTTATTCGAGGGGGAGTTATGTAATTCTTGATTTTTTAAAATCTTCTCGAAAAGAATGTTCAAAACTGCAAAATTAACTATCTCTCGATAAGTTCTTTAATTAGATATCTAATTGAGAGGGAGTTATAAATTTTTTCAAGCCAAATCATCATTAGAAAAATAAAAGTTGTGTGTTCAAAAGCAAAAAAACTTTATTTCAAACAAATTTTTATCAAAAGAAAAGAGATTTCAAAAGTGGATAATTGTTCGAGGGGGAGTTATAAATTTTTTCAGACAAAACGGGAACTTAACTGAAGAAATTAAATCAAAAAGGATATTTTGAAAAAGTGGTCTAACTCCAAGGGGGAGTTATGAAAATTTTGGATAAATAATGAATACGAAAGTTTTTTTAAAAAGTTTAGAGGTGAATGTAACATTTCTCATTTTCAGGTTATTTACGACTTTAATTAATTCCATTATTTATTTTTAGAGTTTTACGCGTTCGCTTTTAATTATTATCTTATAGTTAAATCGCGTAAACTAAAAATCAACGTTCAATATAAACGGACACCAAACAAATTAAAGTTTACATCAAGCAAGTGTTATATGATTATTAGGAGAATAATTTATAACTTTGCATAATTTATTTTTGTTGGTTACGTAAAACGCTTACGTTTCGCAATAAATTACATTCGGACATACCCGGAAGCACCTTTACCCATCTACACTCAAACAAATACCCACTTTTATACCCAATACCCAAAAATTTAATCATTTCATACCCATTTAACCCATATGGCCGGATGTAGGCATGTGATAACACAAATAAAAGCTTAACACTTTACAAGTATATACATCTAATTAACCACACCAACATTTTTCACTTGCCATTTTAACCAACTAGTACACAAGCCTTACACAAAGAGTACCTTACATCCCACTTCTCCATAAATTGGCACATCATACCTTACAACCTTGTACCTAAACCACTTCATTCCATGGTTTCATTTTTAGTAGTTTATGGTATCCTAGTTACTATATAAAGGAATGTATACACACTAGTAACATTTATACACTTCAACAAATTCACAAAGCACAAACTCTCTCCTAAAACAAACCATAACCCACGGCTCAATTATAATCAACTAGGGTTTCATTTTAATTTTGTATCCAAGGCATTCCAAGTATTCAAGTGTTCATTCTAAGGTTATCTAAGGTTACTCAAGGTATTAGCAAGCTTGGATTTGGGTTTAACAAGGATTAATCAAGAAAACATATCTAGGGTTTTCTTGATTAGGGTTTTGATTTTGGAAGCTTGGTTGAGGTTTATATCTTGTGTTCTTCATCCTACACATCCAATTTAAGGTCTATTTAAAGTATTTAATATTCATTCATTCATTTACTAAATTTTATACTTGTTATATTATGTTAATCACTACCTAGGTTTTATTTTTGGAATTTACAAAGTAAAAACATGTATGTACATACACAAGATTATTTTTCATGGGATAAAAATGATGTCTACCATATGTCAATATGCTTAAAATAAGAGTTTACAAGTGTTAAATTGTAACATCCGAGAATTTTTGAATTTTTGAATGACGATTTCAATCTTTGACTTTTAGGGTCTGGCTTGACTTATAAGAACGATCATCTAAATCACGTTTTCACGACTCGGACTCTAAAGCAATTTGATGTGAAATGATATTCCTGTCAACTTTTTAGTTTTGCCCGAGACCTGGAAACGAGCCAAAAAGGGCTAAAACAGCACCGCAAATATTATTCGAACAATATACAACGCGGACACACAAAAATAATTAAATTTGTTTTTAGTTATCAGTATTTATTTAATAAAAATATTAAATAAATTATTCATCATTTTTAATTAAAAGCGTTTTTGAAAACGCGACTATTCGAGTTGAAATCCATTTTTATTTCGGACGAGGCAAAACCGGTTCGCAAAACAAATAACAGATATTTTATTTAATGTTATAAAATATTATCAAATAAATACTCATTTTTATCAGATATTTTATTAAATGTTATAAAATATTTATGAAATATTATCATGCGAATACTCATTTTTATCGGAAAAATGATTTGAAAAACGATGGCGCAAGTTTCGCGCGTTGAATCGACCGTTAAGTCGCTCAAATGAGTCCCGAACCGTTTTTATAAAAAACTATAATAAAAATGTTACACTTTAACCCCTCAACTATAATAACTTGTCACATTTAATATATATATATATATATATATATATATCTTATATCATTTTTCATTTCACTCTCTTATATACACACACACACAAACCCGCTTTATAACTCTCTCTCCCTCACAAATATCCGGCCACCACCTCCCACCGCCGGCCACTGTCGCACTGCCGCCGGAAAACTTTTCCGTCGGACATATCCGGCGAAGACCAAAAAGACTCCCCATCCTTCGATCTATCCGATCCACCAACTCACTCTCTCCCACGCGCCACTTCCACCACCCCACTGCCACCGCCACCATCTTCACCATCATCATAATACCACTATCATCACCACCGAACCCACGCCACTACCACAGCCACCGTGGGGGTGCGTGTGGTTATAAAAAGGGTGCATTTGTTTCTGTTATAAAAACACCACCGAGAGGTTTAGGGGTGTTTGTTTCGGTGGTAAAACACCACCACCAAAAGGGTGCGTTGGCTTGT
>BQNB010177619.1:0-12949 GCA_026074375.1 Tanacetum coccineum
TATGACTTTTACCACTAATCTTATATTTTATTTTTATCATATATATTACATGTATATTATGTCCATAGTCCTTTTATTGACCCTTTGTCCAAATATTACAAGTCTTTTATTTTACATAATAAACCATAACTTTTATAAATAATCCATAAATCACTAGTTTTTATATGTAGTTATTTTACACAAAACCATATGTGTACAAGTCTTCTCATCTTTTATACTCTTATATTAATAATTATACAACATTAACATAAGTCCATAATTAACCTTAACTTGTCATATATATTTCTTTAACTTAAAACATATTAGGAAATCATAAAAACCCTAATTAACCCATAATCATTTTTACACCAAAATAACTTGATACAATATTTTCTCATCCTTTTTAGTATGATATAAGTAATAACACAACATATATAAAAGTAATCCATGTGATCATTTCAAGTAAAAATCTCATTTTCATGATAAAATCCTAAATGGTGATTTAAGCTAACATAGAATAACCATATGCATAAAAATGAAAATTATAAGAACAAAAAGGTTTCTAGTAGACCTTATGATGTGTGATGATGATGATAATCAAGTGCTAAACCCTTGTTTAGCCACAAAACCAAAGCTTGCAAGATGAAACCCTAGATTAGGTTTAGAAAACCCTAATCTTTCCTTTCTTGATTAATACTTGAAAAAGGTTAGCCAATGCTTGGGATCACCTTAGAATATCTTAGAATGGATGTGTATAGGAGTGTATGGGTTGTAGAAAAATTGATATGGATTTGGTTGGAGGGTGTTTGTATGCCGTGAGCTATAGGGAGCCAAAAGGGAGGAGTTTGTTGAATTTTTCTAAGTGTTTAAGCATGTAAGAGTTACTTGCATGTATACTAGTATTATATAAGAGCTAGATGGTCAAAAAGGTGCAATAGTTAGTCAAGGAACAAGTCCATGGTCTTAAGGAAAGTTGTTGGTCAAGGAAACAAAGGATGGCTTGGTTTAAATGCAATGTGAAGTACTCTTGACCAAGTTGCTAGTAAAATGACTCATTTTCTTATCTCTTTGGTGTTGTGCCGTGTGTAATGAGAGGGGGGGAGGCCTTCTAGAAGGCTTTTGGTATTTAACAATATATCTTGCATCATATATACAAGTTACAACTTGTAGAAATTTCCGGATATGCCTAAATGCAATTTATCGCGAAACCTAGTCAATTTACGCAACCAATAAAAATACAATGAACAAAGACCATAATTATTCTCAAAATAATTATTTTGTACTTGCTTGATGCAAACGTTTAATCGTTTGATGCCCGTTTACATTGAACGCTAATTTTTAGCTTACGCGATTTAGCTTAACATTTATGATTTAAAGCAAATGCGTACAATACAAAAGATACATTGTAGATTTATCGACGTCGTCAATGACTTGAAAACACAGGGTGTTATAGTTCTGCTAAGATTTGACCAATACAGTTTATATATAACCAAGTTTATAGATGACACTATATGGAAAGTTGTTTAACGATGACTGCTTTTAGATGTAAGTTATGATTATTAACAAAGGATTAAGCTCATTTTGACAGGCAAGCACTTAACACATTGGAGGAAGATCTAAGGAATGGAGGGCAACAAGATAGGACAAAATACAATTAGGTATTTAGGCAACTATATTAGACCAATAAGGGAAACCTATTCAAACTAATGTGTAGTGAAATAGATTACCCAAGATATGTATAATTGGCCTTGTATTACCTTTGTGTACATAGCCTGCTTAAACTTTGTCTAGATTGCAAGAATAACCAATTTTAATATGCCACCTAAATTATGTCTTAAATCGCCTCCTAAAGGATATGATTAATTTGCCTTCTAAAGGACTTGATTAAATCGCCTCCTATATGATTTGATTAAATCTCCTCCTTAAATGATTACCTCGCCTCCTTAATCAGTTGATTAAATCACCTCCTATAATATTGATTAAATCGCCTTCCTAAGAAAAACTGATTAACTCGCCTCCTTAAGCAGTTGGTTAAATCGCCTCCTATAATATTGATTAAATCGCCTCCCTAAGAAAAATTATTAACTCGCCTCCTTAAGCAGTTGATTAAATCGCCTCCCTAAAAAGTTGATTAAATCACCTCCTATGGGATTTGATTAAATCGCCTCCTAAAAGGTTTAGATTTAATCGCCTACCGAAGGAGTGATTTAATCGCCTCCTGAAGAAGTGATTTAATCGCCTCCTGAAAAGGTAAATTAATCACCTCTGAATCCATAATCATACACATTGTTATTTCATGCATCTCAATCCTTTAAACAAGTAACATAGCATCCACAAACAATCATAGGCTCAAATTTTAACAAGAATGAACCATAAAAGTTTATGCAAAGATCTCAATGAGAAAAAACATAAGAAATCACTCATTAACCCAAAATTTATAAATAATCTATGGATAGATAAACACTAATGCAATCTAGGTTATAATTACACACTTTCTAACAACAAACCTACTAACATTTTACATGTTCTTCCCATATCCCAAAATTTCGAGCAAAAGAATCAATCAAAACAACACCATATGATATCCTAATTAAAAACTGCTTTAAACGAGTGTTGTACACCCTTAGATGAACAAAACCCCTCAACCAATTTAGAATTTCACTTACTTTTGATTTTGAAGAACCCTAGATCAATTTCTAGGGTTTTTGAGATCAAAAACGAGTTTTACCCTAATTCCTTTGAGAAATATGATGTTTAGGGTGTAGGGAACATCTTTGTAATTATACCTTAAACTTGAAACGGATGAAATTGATGGATTTGAAGGATGACGAAAATTTTGCAATGGGGAGAAATTTTTTTAAGTGTTTGTGTTTATGTTTACTGAAAATGAAACGGGGGTAGGGGTGTTTGTGTTTAAACTTTAAAAGTTTGACACATATGCCCCCTAAACTTCTAATCCTTATGCATTTTTCTTAACTAAGTTTTCTAAGGCATAATATAGTTTAACAAATGGCACACTTAGTCCCTAAAGTTTTAACTACCATACCTAGCAACTTATTTTTGCTATTCACTCCCTAAAGGCATAAACACATAAGGTTTAAGGCACAAATAAGTTAAACTTAATTAACTCCCCTTTAACTGTTAATCCGTTATAGTTTACAACATTTTTCCTTTTTATCACAGAGAATTTATGAAGAAGATATTTGACATTTTCCCCCTCAAACAATGACCTGTTTTCTATTTAAAGAGCAGTAGTCGTTGTTTGAATGGTCAAATATCTTTGAAAATGATATTCTGATGAATTTTTAAGATTAATGTTTTATTTCTGAAAACAACACCATAAAAATAAGATTTCTCTTATTTTAACACATAAGCGCACTGACACGTACACTTATGGTATAAAGAAAGTACGGGTTGTGTTGCAAAGTAAAAACATGCCTTTAAATAAATATGAAGTAATTCATTCCTGAGAAAAATAAATTTCTCGTTGTGAGGTCAAGTTTTCTTTTTGAAATACTTGCCTTTAAGATGATGACCGGGTTGCTATTGAAAATAATAGCAAGCCATTTTGGCATGTTTTAAAAGCTTTTTAAACTTTTGCTTGAACTTCATTTACAGTCTTGTATCATTATTAAATGACATTTCTAAGGCCGTAAATGTTATCGATTTTCAGAAGACATGCCAGAGATACGTATTTTTATATTTTTCTAATTTTTTATTTTTTATTTGAAAAAAATTATATAAAATGAAAAATCTTTTTGGGTTTTTCTGAATTCTTATATATGTACTCCCTCCGTCCCATAATTATAGTCCACCGACAAAAAACACGCAGTTTAAGAAAAACATCATCATTACAACTTTCTCTCTCTTACTTTTTGCATAATGACAGTTTTACCCTTAACCAATTAATTTCTAACTTCTTTAAAGTTTATAATAATAACATCAAGTGAGGGTGATATGCTAAACTTAATATAAATTCACTATCTATTTTTGGAAGTGGACAATTAATTTGGGACAAACAAAAAAGGAAACGTGGACTATAATTATGGGATGGAGGGAGTATAATACATAGGATATACCGTGAGTAACCACCCTTACTCGTTCTCTTCCTCTGTCAAACGTTTTAGCGTTTCTGGAGACATGCTTCTCATACCATGCTTTTCGATCAAGAAATTAAATCTTTCTCTTGGAAAGGGTTTGGTGAAGATGTTAGCCAGTTGATATTCCGTCCGAACAAAGTAAAGTTCCACTATTCCATTCTCCACCTGCTCCTTTATAAAATGGTAGCGTATATTGATGTGCTTTGCTCTTGAGTGTTGAACGTTGTTGCAGCATAGAGCAATTGAACTTTTGTTGTCGCAGTACAAAGGAATCTTATTGAATTGAAAGACATAATCTGTTAGCTGTGAACGCATCTATAGGATTTGAGCACAACACCTAGATAAGGCAATATATTTAGCCTTTATACTTGATATCGCAGTGCTCTTTTTCTTCTTAGAAGACCAGCTAACAAGTTTATCACCTAAGAATTGAGCGCTTCCAGATGTAATGCGTCTAGTGTCCTAACACCAGGCATGATCTGCGTATGAATATGCTGTTAGAGACACACTGGTATCCTTCAAGTACTAGAGACCCATGTTAATGGTTCCCTTTAGGTATCGAAAGATCTGCTTAACCGCATTTAAGTGCTTTTTGGTAGGCTTTGCCTGATACTGGGCACATAAGCAGACTGCATAAATAAGGTCGGGTCTACTGGATGTTAGATACATGGGGGATCCAATCATTCCATGGTAAAATGTGGCATCAAGTGGTATCCCCTGTAGATCTTCATCCAGTTTATTCTTTTCTACCATAGGTGTGTCTACAGAATCACTAGTCAGCAAACCATATTTTTTAATAATTTCATAAGCATATTTTGACTGGTTTAGTAAGATGCCTTTAGGACTTTAAGATATTTGTAATCTTAAAAAGAATGACATATTCCCTATCATCGACATCTTGAACTTAGTGGTCATCATATTAGCAAACTGATTACACATAACAGTATTAGTGGATGCAAATATTATATCGTCAACATAGATTTGTACCAGTAATAACTCATTTCCTACTTTCCGTGTAAAGAGTGTTGGATCAACTGCACCTTTGGAGAAATGTTGTGAAATGAGGAAACTTAACAGCATGTCGTACCATGCATATGGTGCTTGTTTGAGACCGTACAAGGCCTTTTTGAGCTGATACACATGCGATGGGTTGTCCTCGTCCACAAATCCTTCTGGTTGAGAAACGAGGGGACCTCTTCTTTGAGCTTGCCATTTAAGAAAGTCGTTTTGAAATCATTTTTTCGGAAATCATCATATTCTTGTGGCTGCATTAGACTTGAAGCATACGGATGGGGCATCTTTTCTAGCAACCAGTACAAATGCTTACTCAAAATCGATTCATACCTCTTGCTGATCTGAGCAACTAATCTAGCCTTGTTCTTGAATACTCTGCCAAATTCGTCGGTTTTGACCTTATAAATCCATTTTAGTTTGATCAACATGACTTTATCTGGACACGACACCAATTCCCAAACATGTAGCCTTTTAAATTCATGAATTTCTTCTTGCATTGCATCAATCCAAGATGGTTTGGTCATTTCTTATTTGAAGTTCTTTGGTTCTACAGAAGTTAAGAAGGCATCAAAATAACACCACATGGCGTCAGTCTGAAGCTGCTTTCTTGTGGAGCCAGAGCGAGAAGGATCTCCAATTACATTTTCTATTAGATGATCCCATGTCCAGCACCAAGTGATCAAATGAGTATGTGGGGGGGTAATGTCTCACATTAGATGACGAATCCTTGAGAAGTTCGAGTCATCATGAAAGTGGAACCATTATGAAAGTGTGATGTTTTGGTGATTCTTTATAACTGAGACATATTTAGGAGAATAGTTCTAATCTTGTGTTGATGGGATGACCTTGTTGATAGAGCAAATCTTGAATCAATTGACGTAGACACACATGTAAATCAGGCTAATCAACATCTCTTGGTGCATTAGCTACTACGAAACTCATTCGAGATAGTCAATTGTTTATGAGATTTAACGAATTCATCGAACACTAAAGGTTGAAAGTCTAGACGGTCAATGACTATCCAAATAAAGATCTTTAGCCTAGATAAGCGATTACAATGTTTTTTGAGGAAATAGGGCTTTGAAACCGTCCAGTCTTCTGCAACTGGACTGTTGCATGGAGTCATAATTGAAACCCGAGTCCTGAACCGAATTGTTCAGAAGCCATTGCCATCAGCTCATCAAAATCGACATGGATAGTTTCAATGATTTTTCGGGTACGTTGATTGTAGATACAGTAAGCTTTATTCTTGGGTGCATATCTAATGAAAATACCTATATCAGCTTTAGCTTGAAGTTTGCCTAAATTCTCACTATCATTGTTTGGATAGCAAAGTGCACCAATGACATGAAGGTAAGATAGATCGGGTTTTCTGTCATGTAAGAGCTCATAAGGAGTTTTTCCATGGAGAATTCGTATAATGGATCGGTTTTAGGTGTAACATGCAGTAGCGACCGCCTCGGCCCATAGAAATAAAGGAGCTTTTATGTAGATTAACATTGTTCGAGCGGCTTCAACAAGAGTACGATTTTGCCTTTTAACAACCCCATTTTGTTGTGGAGATTGTGCAACTGATGTTTCATGAGAGATATCGACACTCTCATAATAGCTACATAGAGTTTGATTAACAAACTCAGTTCCATTATCTGTTTGAATGTTCTTGACAGGTGCATTCAATCTGACTTGTATCATTTTCAGAAACTTGATTATGAAATCAGGAACTTCATCCTTTGATGCTAGAAACTTTACCCATGTGAACTGAGAGTAATCATCCACAATGATGAGGATGTACTTTTTCCTATTTACACTTGCAACATGCGTAGGCCCACAAAGATCCATGTGTAGAAGATATAGTTTTTTCTAATTGGTGTCTTCAGATTTAGACTTATGTGATTGTTTCTTGCTTTTGCCCATTGCACATGCAGAACATAGATGATATTTTTCAAATTTTATTTTGGGGAGACCTCGTACAAGACCATTTTTAGCCAAATGATTAATAGTGCCAAAGTTCAAATGTGACAATCGTCGATGCCATAACCAAGATTTGGTCTTTGAGGCTTTAGACAAGAGACAAATTGGAGAGGACGTCATCATATCCCCAATTGATAATGTATAAAGGTTGGTTTCCTGAGATCTTGAGAGTAAATCAACACCTTCTAAATTACGAACAAAGCACGTGTGTTTTCTAAAAGCTACTTTAAGGTCTAAGTCGCAGAATTGACCAACGGAGAATAGATTGTGTCTTGGTCCTTACACATAATAAACCCTTAAAATTGTGATATTCCCTATCTGATAATCAACATACCCCATAATCTTTGCAATCTGGTCGTTATTAAACTTGACAGTACCGAGAAACTTGTGAACGAAATTGGTGAGCTGAGAGCGATCTCCAGTCATATGCTTTGAGAATCTGGAGTTCAAATACCACAAAACAATTTAGACAACCTGATATCGACAAGAGAAGAAAAAGATGGAGCAACTGAAGTATTGGATCCTTGAGATGTACCGAGTTTTATTTTGTTAGAAATCATAGATTTTGCAATCTTAGGTTTGCTATTGTAACCAATAGTCTTAGATACCTTAGGTATCCTAGTATAAACCTTAGTTAATACAGATTATGGTGCAACTATTTCTAGAGGAATGGGTTCCCTAAAAGGCACTTTATTAGTGGCGGTAATCCTAGTTAAAGTTCAGGCATTTCCAACTAAAGTGAAAGTCCTTCCTGTAGGTCTCCGGTTATATTTAATTTTAGTAAACACTTTTCTTGTAGGTTTCCATTCTTCTTTATTTTTAGCCTTCTTAATAGACTTATATTTGGAACACGCATTCATATCAGAAACAAATTCAAGAAAGCACAATTCATGTCTAGCATCAAACATAGAACTATTACATTTAACGCACATTAGCTCAGAATATGTATTTAATTTGGAATGCTGCACATTTGCATTTCCAAACGGTTCAATAACACAATTCGGTTTATTCAAACAATACTTAATTATCCTAGAGTGGTCTTCTACTTTATTCTTCTTTTGGGTACTACTTGAAATCTGCAGGATCTTATCATTCTTTGTATTGTCTGTAGACTTTGACCTACTAGATTTAGTAGACCGGCTTACTCCTGTAGAAGTTAACATAGAATTGTTAGTGGTCTATTTGGCCTATGTTTAGAAAGAGCCTAACTGTTTTTGGGATGTGCTTGATGATATGGTGGGTTTAGCAAACCTAACTGCTTTCTTCTTGTTGATAGGCGTGATAGCAACTAATTTTTCACTAGGTTTGTGAATATCAGGGCAAGTATCTCTAACATAGCCTATCAACTCTTGAATCAGCTTGACATACTTACAGGCAGAGTAAGATGCACTATCTAAAGGGTTTAGTGATTTAGCTTGTTCAACTATCTCCCTAAGAATAGCAGCTTGTTCCATAATGTGCTTAAGGTGGTATATGTGAGCTTCCTTATTATTCTTATCCTTAGGAGCCAAGTTTACTAGGTCAAGCTTATACATTATTGGAGCAATAGTGGTAGTGTTTGACGCTTGGGCAGCATTATCAACTATGTCCTTTCCTTTTAATTTCCTAAGACCATTTTTAATGTTGTTATGACAAAAACCTTTTCCTAAAGTTAAGCATTTAAATCAGTAATTTCAACAGACTTTTAATTTAATTGATTAATCAAAGATTTAGTATGTTCTTTAGCATGAACACGTGATGGTTTAATAGAAATGCTCATTTTCAGCAATTAGTTTTGCCACCCTATGTTCTAGTTCTATGTTGATGGTCTCAATCTCATCTATGTCCTTTTTCACACTGTTTGTGGTGGAAATTTTATTCAAACGTTTAATGTTTGCCTTCAACTTCTCGATTGTTGTGTCTTTTGCTTGAAGCTTAGCTTTTAAATTGTTTAATTCAAACAAGTAATCAAATGTAGGTTCAGTTTAGTTCATAGATGTGTTATTCTTTTGAAAAATCTCTTTATTGAGTTGCATTGCAAGTTCAAGAGAAATGCAATGTTGTTCAAGTTTAGAAAAACTTTTTGAAAGTCAATTATACTAATCTTTTCAACCATGTTGTGTTGTTTGATAAGCTCAGCTTCAAGTTCCAGACACTTGTTGCACTTTTTGACATAATTCATAGAATCATTCATAGCAACAAAAGAATTCACATTCACAGAAGTATTCATATCTATAGAAGAATTCACAACAATATTAAAAATATCTTGAGAAATTATTTGATCTAAGAGTCGATCGTTTTCAATCAAAAAATATTTCTTTTGAATTTCAAATCATTGTTTCTACAAAATACTGTTGAACAACAGCTTCCATCTGGTTAAAAACTATTTGTACCTCCGTGATGTGTTTCAAAAGCTTTAAATTTATAATGACTGAAAATACCAATTTTATTATAGGGAAACGCACGGGTAAAAGTATAACACACGTATGTAGTATAATCTTTTTAGGTAAGACCATGTCGTCCACATGGATTTGAGTAGTATTCAAATAATCAGAAGAGAATAAACTTTAACAATTTTGTAAATAACATTTTACAAGTAATAATAAAGATGACTACTCAGATAGTTGAAAATAATTTATAAGTGTTGGAAATGATTAAGACCTCGAAGATGGAACCTTAACTTATAAAAAGGATTTCTCGTCTAGAAAATGTTTTCACAAATTAACTTGATTAACTCGAGACTTATATTTAGTTAACTAGACCAAATGTGTCACTCAAGTAACCCAGTTTCTAATATATCAAAGCTTATTTTGTTTATCAGCTTACAAAAGTGGATTTCTCAACACAGACGTTAAAGATCATAGACAAATCTTTAAAACCACATAGACCATAACGGGTCTTTCGACATATACCGATATGATTATATAATCTAAGATTTATAAGCAAAAACTAATAAGATAGGATAAAATAGGATTGCAACATAAGCTTGAGATTAAAGAGATTACGATCATACCAAACACTTATTTATTATCATAACATCACCGAGTAGTCATGAGAGATTTAGCCTCTCATGGCTAATGAGTTCATAACATAACTTGATTTAATAACAATCTTCATAATTTCACTTAAACTAGTATGATATTCTTCCTTGTTATTGGTTGTTTGATCTTGATTCTTCAAAGGATATGGTGTTTATGCTTGAAGAATGGTTGGAAAAGGGTTTATGAGGGAGATTAGTGTGTGTGAGTTAAGGAATGAATGGAATTAGAATGCATTGTGAATGAAAATTCGGCATCTATTTATAGGCTGAGTAAGGGGTGAAAGTGCGACGCACAAAGGAATTTGTGCGGCATACTTGGTGATTAAATGCGAGGGAATTAAATGTTTAGTGAAGAAGTGCGGCACACTAAGGAAATTGTGTGGCATACTTGGGGTATTAATGCAGTAGCATTTAAGTCTTCATTTATTCTTCATTGTCAGATAGAAAGTGCGGCGCACAAAGGAAATTATGCGGCGTACTTGTGGAGTTAATGCGTTCAATTGACTAAGTCTTTAATTCCATTGACTTGAGAGGAAGTGTGGTGTACAAGGGAGAAGTGCGGCGCACATTTGCACTTTTGAGCTTGATCTTTATCTTTTCTTGTATATTGTTTTCCTTGGTGTATAAATACTCGATCTTTGTTGTGTTTGAGCTCGGGATATCTTCAAGTGAACCTGTACATATTTCATGCTATTAAGTATCAAAAGTTCACGAGAAATGATTAAATATATACAAATATCCCTTCACACTTAGTTGTTGCTTGCCCTCAAGCAATCAAAGCGAGAAAATAAAATCATTTATCGTGACATGGAGAAATTTTGGATTTTACAAGTGTTTACAGGTTTAGATAACTTTTCAGGCATTGACATATAACTAAGCACCTCACATAGGGAATGTGTTTGATTTAGAATTCACTCAGTTCACTCAGATAGGGTTTTATATTTTTTTTTATGAAGACACTCAATTTGAACTGTCATAATATAGACAGCTACCATAGGCTTGTACTTGACACATAAACCTAACCGAAGGGCGAAACTTGATACTGAAGCGGAGCATATACTAATCTTCATGTGTCGAAACTCAAGCCTTTATATCTTTGAACTTCTATATATATATTACACATACATTTTTTTACCAATAGAGATCACATATAATAATAACCAAGGCTTAGCACAGAACTTCATCTTTCAACTTTAACTTTTTACTTAGGTAATTCAGCAACTTAGTACTAAAGGGAGTGCTTACAAGAACATAAACTTGCGGGATTCATATGATTAATCAGGCTTCGGTCTAGTAAATGATGATCAAGCACAAGTTTTAGAGCTTCTAAATTACCGGCTCACTCAAATATAATTATCAACCAATACCATTGTTCCAGAAAAGGCGACAAAACCACATATACACATCCATAACGATGGAATAGATACATATGATTGCTCATTCCTTAACTTAAACAAGCTAAAGACATCAATTATCTTGGGTACCAAAGGTGGGTACCTGAATATTCTAAAGGCTTATAATTCTTACAATTTTTAGGTGGGTTGATTTTGTGCTAGTTAAAATGTTAATCCGGTTGAATTTGCCTTACTAAGAGCGTTTTTTAATTTTGAAAGCATATATATATTTGAAAGTATCAATTGGTAAAAAAATTTGACAGGACAAACATAGAGGGATATGATTAATTTTTCCTATTTGGCTCCCCTCCACACTTAAGTTGAACATTGCCCTCAATGTGATAACTGATAATAGAGATAAAATAGGGAAAATTAAGGGAAAACGGTACTTCCCGGGGCATAGAAATATATAGTTGCGAGAGAGCTATCCTTGAGCAGACGTCATAATTTTCCAAATCTTCAAGTTATATGACCTGCATAAAAATAAACACACAGAAGCACACAAAAAGAAAATATTTTTGTTGTTTTTTTTAGAAAACAAATAAAGGATATGAATGGAAGAATGGAGGAGGGACTCCTCCACAATTAAGTAAAGCACGAGTTGCCTCCTGAGAAGCGCTTAATTTTTAAGAGAGTCGTTAGCTAGACTCGAACTTGGTGAGTCATTCTTTGGGAAAGAAGGGAGTAACTGCTTCCCTTTGGTCATTATAATCTTTTTCTTCATGATATATTTTGAGTCGATGGCCATTAACAATAAATGTTTTTTCGTCTTTTCCATAGAGTTCAACATATTCGGATGGATATTGATGTTTTACTACGTATGCTCCTAGCCAACGAGATCTGAGTTTTGGTTGTTTGAATTTATACTTTGAGTAAAAGAGTAGAACCTTGTTTCTATGTTTGAATTCTTTTCTCATTCTTAGTTTTCTATCGTGCCAGACTTTGGTTCTTGCTTTATATAATTGAGAGTTTTCATAGGCTTGATGTTTAAGTTCATCTAAACATTCATTTTTCACTAGCAGCGATCAGATCTGGATTACAATTCTTCAAGGCCCAGTATGCACGATGTTCAATTTCAAATGGTAAGTGGCAGTTCTTTCCATATATGAGTTTATAGGGTGTAGTACCGGTAGGTGTTTTGTAAGCAATACAAAAAGCCCACAGAGCGTCATTAAGTTTTCTTGACCAAATAGCAGGATTGTCTTTAACAGTCTTTTCAAGTATTCTATTAAGAGCTCTGTTCGTGTTTTCAACTTGACCACTAGTTTGAGGGTGACAGAAACGGTGGTTAACTCCATATCTTTTCATAGTCTTTTTCATTATTTGGTTGCAGAAGTGAGTACCTCGATCGCTGATTAGAGCTTTGGGCATTCTAAAATGGCGGAATAGTTTCTTCAAGTACCTTAACCTTTTCTCGAACGCCTCACAAACTGACAGCACTAGTTGAACTCTGGGAACCAGAATTCCCTTAA
>BQNB010177621.1:0-12949 GCA_026074375.1 Tanacetum coccineum
AGGCTATTTAAAGATGGTGGTGGAGGTCCCTGATTCCAGCTGGCTCACAAGATCCATAGCCACATGCTCATACCCGACCGAAAAAATATAAAGACATCATGAAAGCTCAAGTACATGTTTCAAGACTTCCGCTACTCTGGTACCACATATCTTTCTCAAAGTGTCGACGTGTTAAAGTTAAAGAATTTCAAGAAAGACGCAACATTAAAGCTTTCCAAATCAACAAATCAAGAAAGGTATGAGCATGTCGGTCCAGAAGTCGCAAGTCCACAAGATGGCAAAGTTTCAAGATGGCGAAGAGATTATGATTAGTCGATGATCTCAAGTTGCTCAAGATCACAATGTCAAATACAAGTTCAAGGAACAAGCTCAATCCTAAAGTCAATGATCACTACAACATATTCACAAGAGAAAGTCAAGAGTAAGAGCTAAAGACTAAAGATGAAGCATAGTATGCTAGGTTTAGAGTTTTGTAAATTGGAGTGACCTCCCTTAGGGGGAGATTGTTGGAAACACGAAAAGTGTCGGTCACTTCCAAGTTGTAATAGTCTTAGCTCGTAGTTTATGTAATAATTAGATTGGTAATCTAGTCCGGCCCAAGGCCCATGGGAGGCCCATCCTAGCCCATGGCCGGCCATCACTTATGTATTTAATCCCTCTCCTAGTCTTGGAGAGGGGTTGGTTGTTCCATTTTTCCATATTCCATTTTATACAATTCATCCATTTTTCCATCCATTCTATCTCTAACATCACAACCCACATCTCACTCTTGTTCTTGGTTTGATCATAAGATTACTAGTATTCTTCAATTGGTATCAAGAGCCATGGAGTGGTGTGTTTAGTTTTTGTGTTTGATTTGTGTTCAAAAACCTTTACAAAGAGCAAAATAGTGATTCAAATTTTTTGGCTTAAAAACCTTAAAGTTTTCATTTTTATTGTTCCTATAGGGTTAGTAACACTAGTTGTACAAGAATTTTTTGCTAAAAACCATTAAAAATCGTGTTTTTTGAGTTTTGAAAATTTGAGTTTCGTAGTAGTTGGAACCGAACAAGATACTTTATGTTGGAACCGAACGAGAAGAACCGAAGTAGATAATCGAACTAGCCCTTCCACAACTGCCTCCGCTCCAAACTCTCCATCAACAACCACAAATCTCATAATATGCTACAAATAATCGTCACAACCCTTTGTGATCGTCAGGGCAAGGACAAAAATCCATCTATGGCTATTTAGGATTTTCTTGATGTATTAAATATCTCCTAAAGCATATTTGTTTTTTTTATGTATGCTTGTGTGTGGTTTACACACATTGCCTTAAATGAATGAAGTATCTCTTGCTTTGATGCTTGCTTGCTCTTGTCATATTTTTCCTTCGTTCTTGCTACATGTTAGAAATAGTTGTGTTGTTCTAACTCGTTTTTGTAGCCAAGAAACTATAGCTCGATTCCTTGGTGCCCTCGAACAAGGGGAGCACACACAAGGGCGATTTATTCAGCAGTTTACTAGCAATCCTCTATGATGCCTTTTTTGATTCTAAAAAAGGGGGAGAAATGACATGAAACTCACTAAATACTTGTTTAAAAATAATTTTACATTTAATGAGTTTAAATTTTGTAATCATCAAAAAGAGAAAGATTGTTGATAGAAGTATAATGCCTAAAAACATTATTAATATCTTTCACATCTTTACGTTTTGATAATCACAAAATATATAAACGTTCAACATAAAAAATAACGTAAACAAGTAATTAGGAGTAAATTCTCATTTCAACATTTACATCACTTAAAGGTATGAACAAATAAATGCTTAATGCATTTTATGATCAAAGGAAATTTTTATTCAACCTCAAACTTTTATAAAATATTTTAAACACTTTTATAAACATCACAATACATTTTCTACATTTAAAAGAAATGTTTTATTCAAAATAAACATTTTGAATTTCAAATTTTCGAACCTAAGACGGGCTAGAAAAGTCCAGTAAACACCGAGCCCCTGAAAAGGACAAAAAGGGAGACACGCTCTGAAAATGGGCGCCCCCTTAAATCAATTGGCGGCCCCCTTAATTATAAGGGGCCCGACACCCTATTTAAGGGGACCGGCCATATACATCGCTCCTCTAGCTTGTCCTGAAAAAATACACTGACTATTCCTAACATTTTTCTTACCTTTTGCACTCATTCTTTCTGTTCATAAAACAACCACACATCTCTCTAAAATCTTTGATCATTTAATCATAAAGTGCTTTGTTTCCAATGATCCAAGCCATTCCTCAAGTGCACAAGAAGAATGCTACATCATAAATTTAAAGAATGTAAATACAACCCAAGTATACAGTGCAATCCTTATTCATTCACACCATATCTTGTTAAATCATTTATAAATCCTATGCATAAAGTTGTGTAGTTATTAATTTTTGTAAATGTTGTAAGTATATGTTGGATCTTGTGATCCTCTTCTATAGTGTTTTGTAGTTGTGACATAAAAGTGTGTGGGAGACAAGTAGTGATAGGTGTGTAAGTTGTAAGTTTGAAGGTGTGAAGAAGTTATGTATTGTGTTCAAGGTGTGAAGCTAAGTTGTGTATGAAGTTTGTGAAGTAGCGTGAAGTTTGTGAAGTCGTGAAACAAATTGTATAGTTGAGTTGTGATAGATTGGTCTAAGCCTAAGATTAGACTCGAACACTAGCTTAGTTCGGAAATAGATCAAGCAACATTGTACGTGTTTCTCCGCCATAAAGGAGCTTGTGACAACAGTGAAGAAAACTCTCGAGTTAAGTTCTCGAGGAGTCGAGTAGGCGAAGAAGGAGCTTCGTAACCGAACCACTATAAATCCATGGTTGTGGTTTTGATCTTACCAACTCTTATCTTTTATTTGCTTCTACTTATTTACATTGTTCATATTGTGCAAGTTTTGAATTCACAAAAAGTGAATCTAAGTTATTATAAACAAACATAAAATAAAAAAGCGGTAAACTATTTAACCCCCCCCCTTTTAGTTTTCCACAATAACCATATCATTTCCTACGAGATGATACACCAATATTTTAGTAGTTATTACGACCGTTAATACGTGATGACCAGTGCTCAAGTTTGTTTCCATAGAGTCAATGAGTGTAAAAGTTTTAAAGCACAATGTTGAATAGACGGAGACCGTTACTGTATGCAAAAATGGTTCATGACTCTCTGCTTGAGAGACTAGATCATGAAAGCATGGATGTGGCCAAATTAAGCGTTGTGTGGTGGAAAAGGTTTCAAAAGAGGATCTGAGACCATACAAGAGCAATGAGATTTATTAGTGTCATCTAATTGGTGTCCAATGACACTCAACTGATCACAAATAGCTTTAAATTTCTAAGAAAATTCGCTACATTGATGATCCTTTTTGGGATTGGTGAAGAGCATCCGTAGAGTATTCATACGTTTAACTAAATCATGATTGTGCGCAACCTCCAATGCACACCAAATAGCACGAGCAGTAGCATAGCCAAGATTTTCAGCTATTGCTTCTTCGAATAAAGAATATTAAATCAAGATGAGAGCATGTTGGTCTGCAACAAGCCACGTGGCATATGCAAGATTAGGAGAAGTACTAGTACCAACGGTAATGGTTGATGATGGCGCTGTAATAGCGCCATCAATATAGCCCGAGAGTTTTTGATAGCCAAGTAAAGGAAGAACTTGATTTCTCCATATAGCTTAAGGATAATTTAATGGTGAGCATGTGAAAGAAATTGTTGCTACAATGGAAGAAGGAACTCAAATTTATTCTGGTAGTCACGGCTATGATCAGAAAGTGACGGCCACGAACCATTTGGCTGATACCATATTAGATTTTGATAAAGTTCACCCTTGATTATAGGATTGCACATGCACACCTCAAACGCATTAGCACACCACATACCACACAAAATCCATAAAAATAAACACACACTGCACGACGCACACACGCACGCACGATATGAAAACCTATAACTATATGAGTTTTGGATCAATAAAAAGTTTTAAGATCGAAAGATAGAAATTATGGAAATTCATCTACGTGATCAATAATATCGTATGACAAATGTGTCAATTGTGTATTGCAAGTGGTCAACAAGTGTTAGGAATAAAAAATCCACGAGTGTGTCAATAATAGCGTATTAAAGGTGTGTCAACTATCGCTAGAGTGTCAATTACAAGTGTTAATGTCAAATGAGTCCATTCATACCCTAATTCTTAATCTCTCTAATTATCTCAAAAAAAACCACATTCAATTTTTACAAATCTTTCATATACTTTTTTAATCATTTGTGACTTTCACAATAACCACAATATATATATAAAAAATATAATCTATATATATAAATTTATTGCTTATAACTTTTAACAAAATATTCAAGTGAGACTACCTAAGGGGTGTTAACGATCAGAGCCGAGTCAAGTTTTGCATTAGAGCTAGGCTCGTTTATTAATTACTCGGCTTGAGCTCGACTCGGGCTCGAATAAACTTTTATAAATTGTCTTGAGCTCGAACTCGAATATATTTTTGTTGTTCGAGCTCGAAGCATGTTTAAATTTTTTAACTATTTTTAATCCTACAATAAACACATACAAGCTTGTATAAAAGACCGAACTTGGTAGGCTCGTTTATTACCTCGAGCTCGAAAGCTCATTTAAATCTAAAAAAAATTCTAAAGCTTAAACTAAAGTTTATGTAACTTATAATAAACATTAGTTTGCATTTAAATCAAAATAGTGTATTATACTCATACTTATATTTTTTAATGCACAAGTAGATATAATTCTCTTATGAAAAATTAAGTGGTTCTTTGTTTTATAGTGTTCATCTCTCTTCTTTTTTCTTATTATTTTCAATGTGGGATACCTTTTCATCTTTTTTATTTGATCTGCCAATATACAACCACTACATAAAATTTTCGAGACATAAATTTTATATTTTCAAAATAATTTTTTTTATAGATGACTAAAGAGTGATACTTGCATAATACAAATACCATTACAATTGACAAAGATTTAATCTTTTAGTAGTTCTACTTGTGAATATGAAGGATGCACATTTTACGTATTATTATAGGTACACTTGATGTTTAACAAAAGTTATATTAGAGTTATGATAAAACTAAAAGTAAAATTAAAAAGAAAAGAGTGAAAATAATCTAAAACTGCATATTTAAGATGTACTTATAGCATGGATGTGTCTCCCTTTAAAATTCTCACACTCATTTCAGACAATGGTAATAAGAGGGTAAGACGTGTCTTCCCCCTTATACCACATGTCCTTCTTATTACACACACCCTCGTTAGACGCGTCTTTGGTCACAAAGATGGAGAAGTCCGTCTTTCTTAAGACCGAGTCGTGGAAGAAATAAAAGGGAGTTGTGTTTGTGTGCGTGATGTTGATTTTTATGGGTATATTTGTTTTAAGTGATGTATGGTTAGTTGTAAAGTTAGTTGTCTTATTACACTATGTTGATGGTGATGTTGTAAGCTTAAATCATGAAATTAACCCAGAAAATTTTGTTATTACAGCTCGATTCAAGATCAAAGATTATTTAATGAGCTCAAATAAATTATGAATTATTTGATTCGTTAACTAAATCAATTATGCTATGTGTAATGTGTATTTATTATCTATGTCTAATGTAAATAAAGATATGTATCATAGTAAGACTGTATGTATCATGTTTGACTGATTTTAAAATGCTCATATGAGAGACCTTGTATGCGTATATGAAAACATGTTTTTATTCACATGCAATGGATTATAATCATTAAACCATTATCATAAATCTACTAGTTAGTTAACACAATTTGAACGACTGTAAGAGTTAGTTAAGTCATAACTAAACTCAGAATAAGAGTTTCACAAGAATGTTACCAACAATAATCTATGTGTTTCATCATCAAATAGAATACGAGATGATAACGTTGTTTATGTATTTATAGTCCCTAAGAACCATAACCAAAATATGTTTAGCATCGACACTGAATATGCATATGTAGATATCATATATATGTCTTTATATATGAATATAGGTCATACTAATGTATTTCATATGTGTGTGCCCATACATATTTGGTTTTTCATACGTATGTGTCCTGTGTGTCTATACATATTTGAGTTTCATATGTATATGTCACATGTGATCACACATATTTGAATTTCATCGTATGTGTCTTTTGTGTGTAATCTGTGATTTAGGTTAAGAAAAAGTGTTTTATTATTAGATGAGTTGGTCTTTGTATAGTTTTGATTAGTTTTATAGTTTTATTAGTAATTATAATGTAATAAAGTCTATCTTGGTCAAAATTAAGTAATTGACCAAGGTTTGACTAAAGTTAAGAAAATAGAATAGGATAAGCTATAAGTATAAGTACCCATCTAGGAGGGGTATTTATCCAAGTCTTTACATTTGTTGTAATTTACTTCTCCCTTCCATTTCTATTTTTCCTTTGAAATGAAAATTTAGAAAATAATAAAAAAAATACTCTCTAACCCCTCTCCTTTATTCTTAAGCTTTCATATGATCACTACCATGCAAACATGACATATAACATGTGGTGTCTATTGCCGGGAGAGATCTAACGTGTGTTTCATGAATCAAATCGAGCTTAATCGTGTGAAATTTCTATCTACAAGCTTTCATATGGATGAACAGTAGGTTTTGTATGAGTTAGATTTATGATTTGATGAGTTTTTGATCTTAAAATGCATAATAATAGCTTTCGTAATCATCAAATTGTAGGTTTAATATCTAGATTATGAAAAATACATGTTTTAGATTGAATTTGATCAAAAAATAAAGGTTTGATAGCTTTCGTAAGCAAGAAACAGGTTTTGGTAACTATTTTTAGGCGGGAAAATAGCTTTCATATTTTAGTTTTGAGCTTTCGTATTGTAGTTTTGGTTTCATATATGTCATACGTAAGTGATTTTTTAGCTTTTGTAACGTAGGTAAGCTTTCGTAATACATACACCTAGCTTTATATAACGTAGATATTTATCAATTTTGAATAGATAACATTGATATTATCATTTAAAATGCTTAAATCCATATTGGATGGAATTTATTAAGGTTTCGTAGCTAAGAATTTACGTAAGTAAGACGTTTCTTGGATTTTACGAAAGTAGAGGTTATTTGGAATTTACGAAAGGAGGTTTCACAAATTGGATCTTTCGGTAACTGTTTGGTTTTGTAAACAGTGGAAGCTTTCGTAGAATTGTAGTTTCATAAACAAGAGGTTTCGTATCAAATACTTGGTTTTGGTTTCGTACTTCCAGCTTATGTATCACAGGTTTCGTAAGGAAGGGTTTGTAACACAGTTTCTTAACTAAGGGTTTCGTAAAGAAGGTTTCGTATTACAGTTGAGTTTTTGTAAGACTTGGTTTCGTAACAGAGGTTTCATAACATTGCTTTCATAATTGGAAGGTTTCCTATCTCATTGGAAAAGGTTTCGTAACACAGTTTTGGGGTTTTGTAAACTACTTCAGATGTTTCGTAACACATTCACTGGGTTTCGTAATATAGTTTCAGAGGTTTCGTAACACAGTTGGTGGGTTTCGTAACACTATTTCATAGGTTTTATATCTCATACTTTCGGTTTCGTAACATAGTTTAAGATGTTTCGTATCTTCTAATTTTAGATAATTAAGCTTTTGTAACAAGGCTTAAGTGTTACTTAGACTTTTGTAACAAATCAAGGTACTTGTCATTGTAATAACAAGACAATGTAGTAATTGCTCGTTACAACACGAATAAAGACTTTAACTCCAAAACGATTGCCTGAGCTATGTGTAGGTCAATTATTTGATTATCAGTTTAAATTTTATATTTAGCCGACAAAACCTAAAACAACACTTTAACGAGCAGAGTAACCCGGTCAAGATGGAGTTTGCGTAATTAGTGTCCGAAAACACTAAGAGTGGAACATTAATCCTATATTCTATCAGTATTTTAATTAGTCTATTTAGTGGTTAAACCTATGCTATGTACGTTGTATAATGATATGGGGGTTTTCAGCCTGAGAGACTGGCACAGATTCAGTGGAAACAAATATCAATGCAATAGACAATAAACACAAAAGAAGAAGATTAGAAGATAGAAAAGCGGTATAATCCAAATGATAGAAAATTGTATTAGCCATATTAAATCCTGTTCAATGCTGGTTTGTATGTTTTAGTGCAATGATTTACTTATCTCGAAGTGGCATATCATTCTTAAGGCTTAGGCGGTACATCATCCTAAGACCTAGACACGATTAATCCTGTCACAATTAATGCATCCTCATAAAGCATCCTTTAGTTTAATTATAATCTATCTTAGAGAATTAAAGCAGTGGTGATCTTGTTAAAACCCTAGCCCAACGGGACTTTACCCACTTATTGTTTGACGGTGTTTTATATATTGGTAGTCCACTATTCTCCAAACTTTATACATTAAACTAAGAGCATGAACTGCAAAACATGAAACAAAGAGTATATCCTACCCTTCTAACAAGCTCATAATTCAAAGACAAAGACAGAACGTTATTTGTGATCCTATTGGTCCAGTAATATGAAACACGATATAGAGAGTTATCCTAGTATCTAGATTACTTGGTCCATATTCAAACACATAAACAAGTACGAGGTGAGAAACATAATTAAACAATCAACGATAAATTAAGAAATCAATTTTAAAACAAACCAAACATTAAACTTTCATTAAGATGGCTAATACCCGAGGGTATTAGCCCACAACCATTGTAATTATACAAGTGTCTTCTATGGATTCGTGATCAATGCTTGACCTTGGTGGCTGATCTTCTCTTCTAAAATTCGTCTTTGTGAGTATGGTATAAATAATATGATATTGCACACTGAAAACTCATTTTTGAGTCTTCTATTTATTGTGTCCGAAAAAGACTTGATACGCCGTATCCAGCAAGGTCGATACGGCGTATTGGGCTGGATACCTTGGAGTGCGCGCTATGTTCGTAATAAATCTTTGATATCATTCCCAATTTACTTGATTTACTGTATCTTCAAATAGTTATCTTCATGGATACGGCGTATGTAGACCGCATGGATACGCCGTATTGGGAATTGGTCAAACACGTTTTCTTATGAAGTCTTGGTACAGATACGCCGTATCTATTTAGTTGGATATGGCGTATTGGTGAAAATTCAGCAATCTTCAAATGTTATCGTTTTAGCTCCAAATTATGCGCCTTTTAGCATATCTTCACAAAACACTCCTGAATTACTACATTTGTCAACTTTAAAGAAATTAAGTACCAAATAATGCAATAATTATATAAAAGTGGGCAAAATAGATGGATAAATGATATAATAAAGTGATGTTATTTGATGTCATCAAATATCCCCCCACTTGAATCCTACTTGTCCTCAAGTAGACTTTAGAAAAAGCTTCAGTTTATGAAAATGTGTTCCAACCGAAGTTGAGGATTTTCCGTTTAAGCATCGTTTTGTCCTAATCACCTGTACATAACCAAGCTTCTCACGAAATATGGGAATGAAAACACTCAAATCACTCAACTAATTTAGGGTGCAACATTTAAGTGGTACACTCAACAGTCTTTCACCATAAGTACCACACGAACAAGGCAGTTGTATCGTACATACACGGCCGTAACGACGGAATAGACATATACAATCTGAACACATCCCTGTTCATGTTTAACCAGCGGTTAGGATGAAGAATGATATAGGGTAGGGAGCTTCTAACTTTCATCGAAAGTCATCATCCAACAAGGCAGCTAAGACCTGCAAACAGTGCCTAAACGAACCCCCCCCGTAATCGACATGCATGCTCCGGAACAAGCCTCGTTCGAGTAGACACTAAGGTTAGTTGCTAGGAAAGGGAAGTAAAATGGGTGTTAAGTAAAATTCACAAAATAAATAGATTAAGCTAACAAATAAGGTACGGTTGCTAGTAACTTTTCCCCCGACCATTCAATGACAAAGACTCGAACATATAAACAGACGCCTCAATCACAAAAATGACAAAGACAACCTAAGTTTACGTTCCCCTAACGGTCAAGTTCCATTACATCCCGCTCTTTACATACTTTTACATAAGTGGTGATATCGGCAACTTTTTACAAGACTTTACATCGTTGATTTTTGTAACGTATCAACGAATAATAGATCCTTCTAAGTAATTCCTTCAGTATAAACTTCTTTTAAACCGACTATTTTTCTTCCTTCTCTTTTTTTGCATTTTCTCTTTTTTTAACAATACATAATAAACGTCGTGTGATTGTTAACCGTCTCACCTTTCATAAATTGTCGGTTAATTTTTTTCCTGTAGCACTTTCTTCTTCCGGACATAATTCAATAACGCAAAGTAGCGAAACTTACGAGCAACTTATTTTCCCATTGCATTTTGCAATTTCCCGACCATTACAGAGATAGAAAAATTTCACTTTGACACAGGAAATACAAAACTTTATACGAAAGCAACTAGCAACATTGGTAAAATAGGCTTAATCTACATGGTAGGCTAAGGTGCAAAGGTGTGGTGTAGAAAAAGAAAGAAATGGCTCAACAGGTTTCTAGGGGATTTTACTCTAAAAATGAGAGTAATCAAGCTTTACACGGGAGTTAACTAACCAGTGTGGTTAGTTATTTTACGACATGTAGGCTATTTGGTTTAATCCTAAAAATTTATTAGTTGAACATGTTCTACCATCTAAATCCATAGTACTAATCATGGCGGTCTCGAGTGATATGCCAGACCAAGTTCTAAAGTCCACTACATCACCGGCTTACTCATAATTTTGTGAAACTTTAGTAGACAGTTAGAAACGGAATAGGATTAATTCTCACAATATGTATCAAGGGTTATAGTATGCTAGGTAATGTAACTAGTGATTTTTACAAAGTCAGCTAAAAAAATTAAATATTGGGCCGTTTTAGCATACTTTTGCATGTTATTTTGTAAAAAAGAAGACAAGTACATTCTAATTCTCCATCCCCCCACTTAAATTATACAACGTCCTCATTGTATAGATAAAACAGTTAAATATTTAGGGAAAAATAGAATTAGAACGGAAAACTCCTTGATGTTTTGCTCATAATAATTCTCCAAGATGAGTCCTTGAGCAAAAAGTGTGTTGACTAGGGCTTCAGCATGCCTGGATAAGTTCAACACATGTCTTTTTCAGCATATATCATATCATAGTTTCATCAAAGTCTTGTATAAGAGATTAGAAGACAATTGCAGATTCTATCTCGCTACAATGGTACAAGAAAACAATTAAACACACAACTGTACAGGGATCAATACGCCGTATCCCAAACCCTAGGATACGCCGTATTGTTTTTGTAGAAACAATTAAATTACGAGAAATTAAATATTAAGTTTTTAAGACTGATAACGTCTAGACATCTCTATACGCCATATCCAGAGGGGTTTGATACGCCGTATAGAGTGTCTAGGAAGACAGACTCGTACAACAAACAATTAAAATGCGAAAAACAATTAAAATGACCGGGTTGTCTCTCGAGAAGCACTTTTGTTTCAGCTGGTCTTTAAGTTCGACCTTTTTCTTTCAACACTCTTCTTACCTATCGAGCTCTATGAATTCGTTATCATCCGTGTTGAAACTTTTATCGTGGTATATTTTTAACCTATGTTCGTTAACCTTAAAGCTCGAACCATTATTGTCAGTGATTTCAACCGCTCCATAAGGGTACATGGTTTTAAATATGAAAGGACCGGTCCATTTCGATTTTAGTTTTCCTGGGTGTAACTTTAAACGTGAGTTAAAATCCTTATCTCCACGGAGCCTAGAGTCGTGCCATTTCTTAGTTCTTTCCTTGTAGATTCGAGTATTCTCATATGCTCCGTCTCGTAATTCCATTAGTTCGTTAAGCTTCATGAAACGGTTTTTTGTAGCTGTCATGGTATCCATATTACATTGTTTAAGTGTCCAATATGCTTTATGTTCAATCTCAACTGGTAGATGGCAAGCTTTTCCATAAACCATCCTAAATGGGGTACATCATGTTGGTGTCTTGTAGGCGGTCCTGAAGGCCCATAGTGCATCGTTGAGTTTTTCAGACTAATCCTTTGGGTTATATCTGACCGATCATTCCAAAATATGTTTGATAGCTCTGTTGGTGACTTCGTTTTGGCCATTAGTCTGAGGGTGGTATGCTGTTTATATTCTATGAGTCACCCCATATCTAAGCAAAGCTTTTTCAAGTTGGGAGTTACAAAAATTTGTTCACCTATCACTGATTAAGGCTTTAGGAACTCTGAATCTGGCAAACAACCCTTTTAAGAATTTTACCACTACACAAGCATCATTTGTAGGTAGAGCCTGAGCTTCAACCCATTTAGATATGTAATCAACTGCAACTAGGATATACTTGTTACCCCTTGAGTCAGGAAATGGTCCCATAAAGTCCTATCCCTAAATGTCAAAGACCTCACATACTTGAATATTGTTTTGAGGAATCTCGTTTTGTGATGAAATGTTCCCCGATTTCTGACCTGCGCTGCACTTCATTACATAGTCTTTAGCATCCTTAAAGATAATGGGCCAATAGAATCCTGCTTCGTAAACTTTTCTTCCTATAACTGAAGCACTATGATGTCCCCAGGTTAGACCAGAATGGAAGTGTTCCAAAATTTCAAGGATTTCACATCCAGCGACGCACCTTCTTAATACATTGTCTGGACATAATCTAAATGCTTATGGTTGGTCCCAAAAATAATTCTTCACTTGAGAGAAAAACCGTTTTTTTCTTTTCTGGTGTCCATTCGGGAGGTACTACTTTTCCGACAATGTAGTTGACAAAATCCATGTACCATGGCTCTTCGTCATTTAACTTGGCTTTCAATATCATCAAATGCTGGTCAGGAAATTTTCTTTGATTTCATCTTCATCTAATTCCCCTGTATTCGGATTCTCGAGTATTGATAGGTGATCAACAGC